>OY744535.1:95880352-95887852 GCA_963556195.1 Sepiola atlantica
CAGGTTACATTGATCAGATCTCCCCTCTTCGACGCTGCACGCAAGCCTTAATGAATCGTATTCAACTTGCAAGAAGGAAAAACAAGAAAACAATGGACAAGTGAGTGCCCGGCGACTTTTGAAAGGTTAGGAATATAAGAAGAAACAAATAGAAAACGGAAACGAACATTAGTTACTAAACAAAGTTTGATTAATTAACACTGTTAACTTTCCAGATTGTACTGAAACAAACAACTCCTGCTTTTAATGGTTTCGAATATGCACTGGGAAACTATGTAGTTTCTTTCAAATACAGAAGATAACTTTATGAGACAGGAAGGATGAGGGTAATCCGACGTAATGGGAAATGAAAAAGGAAAAAACAAAAGATGATTTATATATATATATATATATATATATATATATATATACGTTTCGTCTTTATTTGTAAGACTTCCTCAGGGTGATAATTTTAAGAAAAATGTCATGCAAGTACATAGAAATATTGGGTTGACATGATGGGTTAATGAGAAGAAGTAACCCATCATGTCAACCCAATATTTCTATGTACTTGGATGACATTTTTCTTAAAATTATCATCTTGAAGAAGTCTTACAAATAAAGACGAAACGTTGATGAATACATTAAAAAAAAAAACATCTTTTGATGTTTCCTTTTTCATTTCATAAGATAACTTTATATACAAACTTTAAAAATCCCCGACGCCTTGAATAGAATATCAAATATTTCCATTTTTTAAATGGCATATCCATCCTTGTTAGGTTGTTTAATTCCAAAAGAAAAAAACTTATTAGAAACAATTCACTGTATGTGATTAGTTGAACACAAGTTGGTATTTTAGCCAAAGTGTAGCATTAATGGGGGGGGGTCTAATCCCAATGATACGTTCTTTTCGATCCCCATGGTTTGTCGACTTCGTTGACAAAAGTCACTGGTCGGGTTTTGCTGCTAAAGTGGCAGTCAAGTCCTCTGTAAGGTGAGAGTTGGTGCAGATAAAATGCTTGTTAAAGATCGCCACTCAATCTTCAAAATGTCTTCATCTGTATTCATCTGAGTCGGCTTGCTTGAGATGAAGAAGATAAAGTCATCAAGTTCAACATAAAAATACCAACCAAATTTTTACACTTTTATTGTCATTAAGGGTATGACTACATATCAACCACGCCATTTCATTATCACATCACTACAGTATAAATCTCTATGCATGAGTGGATGAAGTGTGTGAGGTGCGCTGAAGAAAAATTCCTACCAGTAAAATACATAGCCCTGTTGTGCTCGCATACCCTTAATGACAATACAAGTGTAAACATTTGGGAATTTCCTTGCTTTTGTACATTTAGTGTATACGAATCTTCATCTTAACGCTATTAAGGGGCTATGATTTCAGTATACTGGCAATTTTTCATGGAATAATAAAATAAACTTAAAATCACATACTTTACAAGTTTATTATATTCAAATAGTGCAACAAAGAATAGTTTATAAAAAAACCCTTTAAACCATGTTTTTTTTAAAAAATATGTCCTTTCATCAGAAGAAACATAAACAAATAAATTATTTCGCATTGATTAACATTATTTATTTGAAAAAAAAATAGTAAATATTTCATGTGTTCAAAAACAACAAGAAATGCATGTATGAATGAGCAGAAAGACTTTGTAACAATAAATGCCCAGTAAATGTCGTATGAGGTGTAAAAGTACATTAAAATTATTAAAACATTCCAATTTATTGATACTTTTACTCACGATAATAAATTTACCGATTCATTTTTACAGACTCTTTCATACGTATATTTCTTATTTTTCCGAACTCACAAACGATTGATGAAAGAAATTCTTATTCAGTTAACTTAATAATGTTATCCAATACTTAATAACAATTTTTTCGTTCTGATGAAGGAGGTATTTCTTTGAAAAAGAAACACGGTTTATAAAACATCGTTTATAAACTATTCTTGGTTGTACTGGTTAATTATAATAAACTTGTAATGTTACTTTACGTTTTTTATTTCTGAATTTTTGAGATGATGATTAATAGTTTGTATTATTTTGGTTATTCGTTTTACATTTCACAGCTTCAGTGTTATAATCACAACGTTTCGGTCGCTGTAACCTCCGGCCTTCTGAAGGTGTACGTATTCGAACTCGGAAATATTTCTGTCGAACTCGGGAATCTGGACGGAAGTTCGAACGGAACCCTTTATTTAATGCACGGGGGTAGCATGCTCTCGTTCGAAATTCTGTCCAGATTCCCGAGTTCGACAGAAATATTCCCGAGTTCGAAGAGATACACTTGAAGAAGGCCGGAGGTTACAGCGGCCGAAACGTTGTGATGATAACACTCAAGATGAGAAATGTAGTCCGAATAACCAAAATTATACTTTACATTTGTTTTATCATTTTCTCTTAAATTTGAGTCCTTTTTCCTCCTCCTCTCATCCTCCTCCTCATCCTCATCCTTATTTGTTTCCTTGCTGTCATTCATTTTAAATTACTACTACTCTTCCTTCCTCACTTTATTAACTTACAGCGTTTCCGATCGGCGTTTATATGCTAACTGCTGATTTTTACTTTCTTTTTCTTTTTCAACATTTCTTTCTTTCTTTCTTTCTCCCTTTCTACTGTTTATTACACGTGACTATCTTTTTCCAAATTGCGTTCTTTGTATGAATTTGAAAACTTTTCTGTTTTAATTAAAGTTTTGCTACCAACTGATGATGATTGTATTTTAACAATTGAAATATTTTGGTAAAACTATTCAATATGTGTTTTTGAGTTTATTTTTGCTAGTTGTTGATTTGCGTATCCTTTATTCCATTTTTATGTTTACACACCATCGACGTTGGTTTCCTTCAGACCTTTTTCTCTATACATTAATCGCAAAACTACACGCTAAAATATTCCTTTGTTTAGGGATTGATTTATGTTTTAAAAAAAGTGACCCATCTCTTTGTAAGTTTATATCAATCACTCTCACCCTCACTCATTCTATGTTGTTTGATCCTCGTCAGATGGGATTTCATACGGTACATATCATTCTTATTTGCCTTTCATTCTTTGTCTCTCTCTTTCTCGCTTTTGTCTTTCTCTCTTTCTCTCTCTCTCTTTCTCTCTCTCTTTCTTTATATTTCTCTCTTTCTCTCTTTCTCTTTCTCCCTTTCTCTCTTTCTCTTGTTATCTCTCCCTCTTTCTCTTTCTCTCTTTATCTCTCTGTATTTCTCTTTATCTCTTTATCTCTCTCTTTCTCTTTATCTATTTATCTCTTTATCTCTCTCTGTCTCTCTTTATCTCTATTTCTCTCTCTCTTTCTCTTTCTCTCTTTATCTCTCTCTCTTTCTCTTTCTCTCTCTCTTTCTCTTTCTCTCTTTCTCTCTTTCTTTTTCTCTATGTCTCTCTCTCTATTTCTCTCTTTCTCTCTCTCTCTTTCTCTCTCTCTTTCTTTATATTTCTCTCTTTCTCTCTTTCTCTTTCTCACTTTCTCTTTTTATCTCTCTCTTTCTCTTTCTCTTTTTATCTCTCTCTCTTTCTATCTTTATCTCTCTCTCTTTCTCTTTCTCTATTTATCTCTCTCTTTCTCTTTATCTCTTTACCTCTCTCTCTTTCTCTTTATCTCTTTATCTCTCTCTCTTTCTCTTTCTCTCTTTATCTCTCTCTTTCTCTTTATCTCTTTACCTCTCTCTCTTTCTATTTCTCTATTTCTCTCTCTCTCTCTTTCTCTTTCTCTCTTTATCTCTCTCTCTTTCTCTTTATCTCTCTCTCTCTTTCTCTTTCTCTCTTTATCTCACTCTCTTTCTCTTTCTCTCTTTCTCTCTCTCTTTCTCTTTCTCTCTTTATCTCTCTCTCTGTCTCTTCATCTCTTTCTCTTTCTCTTTCTCTCTTTATCTCTCTCTTTCTCTTTATCTCTTTATCTCTCTCTCTTTCTCTTTCTCTCTTTATCTCTCTCTTTCTCTTTCTCTCTTTCTCTCTCTCTCTCTTTCTCTCTCTCTTTCTATTTATGAACAGTCGAAGGTAATACAGAAAGGAAAGAATAAGATATCCAAATATTGTATGCTAAACAAAAAGAGAATATAACCACAAGTAGTAATGCTATTAAACTCGTACTTTGGCGCATGTTCTTCGGTCTGTCACGCTTCAATTTCAGGAATAAACGCACACATTAAACATTCGATTTAAAATACTTCTTCGGAGCTTTTTTCCGATTTCTATTCAAAACGGATTAAATTTTAATCTTCGCCCCCTTCCCCTCCGCTGTTCATATCACCTTGTAAGAGAAGGAAAGATTCATCGGAAGACTTTCTAATCTCATACAACAGAACTAATTAAATGATTGCGTATTTTCTTTCGACTACCGAATCGTGCAAAGAATTTTCGAAAAAAAAAATCCAAAAAAATATCTTTCTGCTGACCTACATTGGTCGACGTATAATTACGTAAAATAAAAAATGCTTAATCTTTACAAATAATTATTTAATTGAACTCGTTTTTATCCGTTGATTTAACAGTTTCAGTACAGTACCTTGGTAGTTCAATGTCCATCTTTACCTAGCTTACATCGCCTTATAGCTGTGATACTACCGTCGCCCGGGGACTATATCTTGGTGTGTGTGCGCCGTGGGAACGTCTCTGGAAGGAAGACACAGGTCACATTATGTGGTTCGACCAGTTGTGGACCATTGTTTCTAATGTTAAAGCCAACGTTGTCTAAGATCCTTATGCGCAACTGCTTTGTTATCTCCGAATCCGTCGTTTTCCGGATGGCATCATTAATTCTCACTAGTAAAAATAATTAGCTAGGCTCGGTCTGTGGCGCATACCGCTGAAATTTGAACACTTGGTAAAAAGAAGCGAACATTTATCTCATATAAAAAATAATTATTTCATCATTCCGGCTTTCGAAAAACATTTAAGCTTCGAGTTTTTAGAGCGAAGAAAATATCATTCATTGCTATTTGCTTCTTTTTTGTGACGACAGATAAATAGAGATAGTAAAGTGTTCAACAGAAGAAAGAGACTAAAAAGAACACGTAATCAGAAAAAAGAGAGAGAGAAAGTATAAGAAGAGTTTCTTGTTGTCAAGTTTACCCACACGTCTCTGCCAGTGTTATAGGGAGATGTGTTCGGCTCTTTACCTTTTCGATAGCTCTTCAACCACTCAACCGCCGTCGATATCATAAATAAATGTCAATTCAAAGTCAACCGTTGAAAGGTGATTGAGGCTCTGTTGTTAATTCGGATGAAATAATGTATATTGTTTGTCTGTAGATAATGATATAGCTAGATTAATTTCTGCCCGGATAGCGGGTACTTTTTGTTTGTATATATACATATATAAATATATATATATATATATATATATATATAGAGAGAGAGAGAGAGAGAGAGAGAGAGAGAAAGAGAGAAAGAGAGAAACAGATAGAGATATATTATTATTTTTATTTACTTAGACATGTACAGAATCTGCGACACTGGCATGTCGATGTTATCGATCAACAGCTGTTATAAACTGAGATCTCATCAGGCAGAGTTAAAATCTGGTATTAACCTTAGATCATATTTTGAAAGAATAAAATCGAAAAAAAATGTTTTAAATAAAATTTAAATTTAGAAAGTCACGTGGTTGGGACCGTTAAAAATCAAAGTTAAAAATTAATAATGTAAAAAATGACCACAACATATAAATCCGTCTGTTTTTGCATTTTTAGTGGTGACAGTTTGCTGCATTCACTTATTATGTGGCTTACGGTTTCGTCTTTTTGACCACAGAGTCTACATTTGCTGTTTTCCTGGGTTTGTCTATCACAGATTTGATATAGTAAGTTCTAATCGCATTGCTGTGTGCGACTATCAGTAGCTATTCTGTTTCTCTCTTAAAGTGTCCTTTTCGTAGCCATGCCCGGTATTTTCGTGAGTTTCTTTTTCTATTCCTACATTTGTTTTATCGTCCTATTCTTCTCATCTCTGTTCTTGTATTGATTAGTTTGACGGTGTATCTTTTTGCTGTGACTAGCGTTTCTGTGTTCTGGATTATGTCTTTTCTAATTTATTTTTGTGACATTTACAGTCTTCTATACTTACCAGTCCTCTTCCCCTGTCTTAACTTTTTACATAGAGTTGTTCAGTACTATCCTTCGTGTGTATTGCATTATTCATCGTCATTATTTTCCTAGTCTTTTGGTCGAAATGCCTCAGTTCTTCTTTCGTCCAGCATATGAATCGTGCACAATAAATTCATTGTGATACTGCCTAGGTGTGTTTTTACTAGATTCCTACTAGATAATTTAGTTTCTAAGAGTTTTCTTTTTTTCATTTATTACTACGGTGTAATATTTATCCATATAACACTTATCGTTTTCTACTTTTTTAACGTTGAAGTAATATATACTTTTAAGCTCTTTACAGCAATTTGCTTCATACCTTGTCTGTAGCGGTTTCCATTAAAAAATAATAACAACCGAGCCCTCATTTAGTTCCTATGTTTCTGCGTCTTGCAAGTCCGTTCACATTGTGAGGATGAAAGGCGAATATGACAAGAAGTGGTGGGAGGAGGGGAATGCATTCAATCCAAAAGTCGCATAATTTAAACGTGGCGAGTTCAATCCTTGTACACAGAAGAGTAAACTTTCATTTTCTCTTTGACTGTACAAAAAAAATTCACTAAAAGAAAAATACTTACCTCCCAACGAGAGAGAAGTTTGTAATCCCACAATATTTATTAATATATATATATATATATATAAAATATATATACAAAATGTGGCACAGAGCAAAAAAGGGGCAGGGAAAGGTTGGTCTTGTTTAACATTTATTTAACAGTTTTCAGTGATTATACAAAGAAACGTCTAATTAAATTAGCAATACCACATAAAAAACAGTAGTATATACTTACACAGCAGATTTAAATAAGTATCGTCACCCAAAAGTAGTAAAAATTATCGAGTAGAACTTTAATTATTAGCAAACTCCATTTTTCGGAAACAGTGAATTGACACGTTCGAAGGCGGCCATATTAAGATAAAATCAGGGGACGTAAGCGCGTTTCGCATAATTGTCTCCGGTTAATAACTGTCTTTTGTTTTAGTTCTTCGTGTTTCTTATTCAGCCTTTCCTTGTCAGTCATATTTTCTCTTTCCGTTGTTTTCTGTTCTATTTAATCCCATTTACAGATTTGGCTCCTTTCCTAAGTGTATTATTATTGGTCCCCCGATTTATAAAATCAGGGGATCTATGTTTTGAGGCATGTCCGTCCGTCCGTCCGTCCAGATTTTTCTCCGCAACCATCCATTGAATTTCTCTGAAATTTTTCATGAAGTTGTAACTTTTATCAGGCTAGAAAGTGACATTCTCCGATTTTTGAAAAACAATCTCGTTAGCCCCCCAGGGGGTCAAAAAGCCCCGAAATGGCAAAAAATGTCATTTTTTGCCCCATAACTTTTCATCCATCCATTCAATTTCTCTGAAACTTGGCCAAAATATAAAGGCAATTGTTCCTAATAGAAAA
>OY744535.1:95892852-95992852 GCA_963556195.1 Sepiola atlantica
TTCAGACATTATAGGAAAATAACCAACCACTACATATGCTTAACTGTTCCACTAAGCGGTTAGCCTAAGTCGTCGTTTGTGTTTCCAGACATTATGCTTGGATCTAAGCAGGAGAAAAAATAACACGGGGGTTGAATTTTGAAGGATGAGTGATGTCCTTCCAAGATGAATGCAATTTGGAAGAAGCCGAGGACAAAAAAATGAAAGTGGGGAGTTGACATCTTGGAGAATTTCTATAACCATTTCATTCGACTAGTTAAGAAGCAGGCTAAACTTATCCGAATGAACATTAGTTTCCCCGATGTTTTCTAGTTAGAAATTTTTCTGGAAAGACATCGGGTACTCACTGTAAGGACTACGAGAAGGTTGCCAACATCCCTAAATGATAGTGGTAATGTGGAACCGACTTGATTCGAACATGGAACACCCAGGTCTTCAGTCTGTGTCGATACTCACTTAACCACCGTCACCTCCCAAACTAGTCCGCTGCAACGTGACCGTTTCCACATTCAATGTTTACCAACATTTGCTATAGATAGTGCTCATATGTAATAAAACTTTGTTTTTTTTCAATTAATGATTTTCAATCCTGTCATGATATTTCTCACAATTAAACTGACTTACCACCCATCAATTAAACCTCATTTGTTTTAATGTATACATTGGAATCCAATAATATTTTTTTAAATAAAACAGGGTTCATGGATTTTGTTTCATGTGTTTTTAATCATTTAAAAATTCCATTCTTAGTTTTGCCTGTAACGAATTGATGAAAAATTATTTTATGAATATGCGATTATTTAAAAAAATTCTGAAACATATGTACACAAAAATATTTGTTGATGTTGAATTTTAAGAGCATGATCATTAAATATTGATTATGTCAAAAGTGGTGTATTCTACTGAGTTATAATATATATATATATATATATATATATATATATATATATATATATATATATATTAAATATAATTATAAGCAGACACGTGTTTCTACTACTGAGTTAACTCCCATTAGTAAAAGTGAAAGGAATGTATTTCTTTTCATAGATGGCATTTTATTTGTTTATATTTTTATATTTGTTCATATTTTTTATATTTGTTAATATTTTTATATTTTTTTTACATTTTTATATTTGTTTATATTTTTATATTTGTTTGCATTTTTATATTTGTTTATATTTTTATATTTGTTCATATTTTTGTATTTGTTTATATTTTTATATTTGATTATATTAATATATTTGTTTATATTTTTATATTTGTTTATATTTTCATATTTGTTCATATTTTTATATTTGTTCATATTTGTATATTTGTTTATATTTTTATATTTGTTTATATTTTTATATTTGTTTATATTTTCATATTTGTTCATATTTTTATATTTGTTCATATTTTTATATTTGTTTATATTTTTATATTTGTTTATATTTTTATATTTGTTTATATTTTTATGTTTGTTTATATTTTTATATTTGGTTATATTTTTATATTTGTTTATATTTTTGTATTTGTTTATATTTTTATATTTGTTTATATTTTCATATTTGTTCATATTTTTATATTTGTTCATATTTTTATATTTGTTTATATTTTTATATTTGTTTATATTTTTATGTTTGTTTATATTTTTATATTTGTTTATATTTTTATATTTGTTTATATTTTTATGTTTGTTTATATTTTTAAATTTGGTTATATTTTAATATTTGTTTATATTTTTGTATTTGTTTATATTTTTATATTTGTTTATATTTTTATATTTGTTCATATTTTTGTATTTGTTTATATTTTCATATTTGTTTATATTTTTATATTTGTTTATATTTTTATATTTGTTCATATTTTTATATTTGTTTATATTTTTATATTTGTTTATATTTTTATATTTGTTTATATTTTTATATTTGGTTATATTTTAATATTTGTTTATATTTTTGTATTTGTTTATATTTTAGCTGGTCCCTGTTTGACTTACTGTACTACCATGCAGACATTTTAATGCAATGTGAACAAACATTTTGGTGCACATCTCCTCCATTTAGGTACCCCTTGAAATCAGGTCCTGAATTACAGTAGCCCCTTACGTCTCTGTGCCAATATGGTTTTCTTGGGTTTAATAAAAAGTTTTTAAAATATTTCCTGTAAGAATCAATCTCCGAAGAATGGCAACTACAAAATGGTATCAACTCTCCTCAGAAGCTATCACATGATAAACTTTGATGTCATACCAAAGTTAGGGTTTCAAATAGTATTAGTATTTAACTTATCTCAATTATTTTACATTTGTACTCTTTTCTACACATTTTGACACATACACGCACCAGATGGCGTTTCCGATACAATTATCCTTCTTTCCGTGATAGTAAGTGCCCCTTTGACCGGTGGATATTAAAAATTAAATATATATATATATATATATATATATATATATATATATATATATATATATATATATATATATATATATATATATATAAACATATATATATATATATATATATATATATATATATATAGCGGCCGTCTATACGATTTCCAATATGACCTCTTTTGGGGTATCGATGTATATTAGTGTACATGTTCCCGGTAAGAGGTGCGGATATGGCCCTTCATGCCTGTCAGACTTTTACAGACCATACCTCTGATGTTGCAGGTGTTTTGATGATCAACAAAACTGCACGTGACATAGTTAGTCAGTTGCAACTTGCTACCTTAAAACCTCGCTTTCCTCCACCTTGACCTACCTACGGTCACCTCCTCCAACATCAATTCTAATGCACTTCAAATCATCCTTGAGACAATCTGTAAATTGCTTACGAGGTTTGTGCTTTGGGCGAGTATTCCCAGTTAGTTCCCCATAAATCACCTGCTTGGGCGGTCTTTCATGGGTAAGACGAATAAGATGACCAGCCCAACGAAGTCTGCCCTTTACTTATATGAGACTCGATGCTTAGAACAGCATTCTGTTGCAACACTTCGGTGGCAAGGTAAAAGCTATCACAACGGATGTTAAGGAAGTGCCTAAGGCGATTCTGCTGGAAACGCTCTAGTAGGCGAATATGAACTCTGTATAACAAAGTT
The DNA here is from genome assembly GCA_963556195.1 of Sepiola atlantica. Classification (NCBI taxonomy): domain Eukaryota; kingdom Metazoa; phylum Mollusca; class Cephalopoda; order Sepiida; family Sepiolidae; genus Sepiola; species Sepiola atlantica. The sequence goes on from OY744535.1 coordinate 95,895,940, forward strand.
GATCCACACAGGCCTCACACACAGAGATTTTGGTTTCAAGCTTGATATGACCTAAATACACACCAGCCTATTTATCTAAGAATCCACCGACCCGTTCCTCAAAATAACACTACTCTGATACAGACAACGATCCAATATATATATATATATATATATATATATATATATATATATAAATATTTATTTATTTATTTATTTCAAGATTCTTATTTCATCATCTTATAATAATTAATACTCAAAATAACATTAATGTATCAGCAATCATATTTCTTTTACCTTCTCTTTGGATTTCTAATAAAAAAATATTCTTGATCTGTGATCCTTTGAACATTGTTCACTGCCGTAACTAAATCAAAATAACACTACTCTGATACATACAACGATCCAATATATATATATATATATATATATATATATATATATATATATATATATATATATATATATAGTAATGATCCTTTTTAAGATAAATGATTATTAATTGTCGAGTTCTGTCTGAAATTTAAAATATCAGCGTGTTTAAGCACTATTTGATCTCGTAACGTAGTAACCCAGCCGCCGGATTTAGATGTATCTTAATTTCAGTAATGTATGTGGTGATTTTCGTTGGCATAATGGATTTGGGCGTAGGATCGTGACTCTCTTCTGAATCTACGAACTGCGTTTGAACCCGTCTAACCGCCTGAAACGACCACCTCCTGCACTGATTACGACGTAAGTCTGAAACAACAATATTAAGTTAATACTTAATTTAAAAAATATTCATAGTATATATATATATATATATATATATATATATAGTAATTTATGCAAATATAACATTTCATGTGGATACATGAAATGTTATATATATATATATACATATATATACATATATATACGTATATATATATATATATGTATATACATATATATATGTATATATATGTATGTATATATATGTGTATATATATACATATATATATATTTATATATATATAAACATGCTACTATATATATATATATATATATTAAATTATATATATATATATATATATATATATATATATGTTGCATTACCTGTTCTTTCGGGGTACCCGTTAAGATCCAACAAGAATGACAAAGAACAGAACGTATATGGACAAACTGGTTTTCTTTATTACCCATCACCGGATGATTTAAGCCGGCTACGCACACACATATAAAAAAAAATCTTTTGACATACTTTTTTCTCATGAAAGTCTTTTTCTTGCTGAGGTCACAGACTTGGTTTCCGCTAGAAACTCGTTCATATATACATCCGCTTTGAAAGTAATTTGCACTGCATTGTGTATCCGAGCGTGAACTGAAGCAAATGTTCTACAAGCACTTCCAATTTTTTTTTTAACATAGTTCACCCCAAACAAAGCAGGCCGCCACTGTAGACGTAAGGGGCTACTGAGAAAAAGAAAAAGAAAAGGGGAGAGGTAGGGTGTGGTCAACCTAGATTGGGATCTGTGCAGCGAGGTGTTAGTTTAAAATTTCTGCATGTCTGTTCTGTCGGGGAAACAGTGGGCAGGGAGAGAGTTCCAGAGGCTAGCAGTACGAGGAAAGAAGCTATTGTCTGTTTGATGAAATACAAGTCAGGGGATTCCTTCACGGTACCAACTTGCTTATCAGTCGCTTTTTGAGTCAGCGGACAGGAAAGCCTAACAGCAAGACAGGCTTGGGTACCATAGCCAATAAAGCTTCATCGGTGTCATAAACATCGGTAAACTGCTATTCTTCTGGTACTTCGATACTCCGATCACCAAGCGCTCCGGCTCTTCGCGTTTTTCAAACCGTCTTTCAAGTCTCGCTTGCACTGCGGAACCTTCTCCTTTTTAACAGTTATCAAGTCGATTTTTTTTCTTTCTCGACGTCCACCAACAATGGACTCGTCCACGATTCATTTGTGCCACTCTTCATTATCTTACATGTATACAAACATGATCATCCTAACAAAACATGTGAGGTTTTTTTTCACATTAAATTTACATTTATGCAAGCTGATACAATGTTGCAACAATACAAAATGGCTGTGCACAAAAATTGGATTTGTCGCTTTAGTATAAAATTCAATTTTCGTCGTTAAACGCGTAAGATAAAATGAGTTCATTGCAAGAAAATCTTTTCTCGTTTTGTTACTCGTAGTTTTGTTTTCCTGTCGGCATTTTTTTGCAACTCTATTTTCTTGATTGGTAATTTTGTTCTTAAGTTTTTTTGTTTTTCATTAGAATGTTCATTACAGTAATATTGTTATTTAAGAAAAGTTCTCTTCTTCCGATCACAATACCAACAGTCATTTGGCGATAATCCAATTAGCCCATCTCTCGCAAACACAAACTCCTTCTCTCTCTCTCTCTCTCTCTCTCTCTCTCTCTCTCTCTATCTATCTATCTATCTATCTATCTATCTATCTCTTTCTATCTATCTATCTCTCGCCTCTCTCTCATATTGTATGTGTTATCATAGTATGTTATTTGGTTTTCTTCATAATCCAATCATGTTTCATTACGTTTTTCCTACCTTATCAGCCAAAAAAAACGCAATCTATTCTGTTTACATTATGTTTAACCCTGTTTGTTGGTCTGCTTATGTTATTGCTCTTAACATAGGGCTTAGTTTCGTTGAATCTTTTATTATCACTTCAAATAGCTAAATGGTCATTAAATAAAGTAACTGGGTCATGATGCAATTCGACACCTGTATACGAGTCAGATTTTGCGCGAAAAAGAAAAGCCGCTGAGCCGACACATTCTTTAGGATTTCTTTCAAAGTAAAAATTCGACTTCGCAATCTAGTGGGAGATGCTCTTTCCTTTTTCGATGTATTTTTTTTTTACTAAAGAGTCACTACATATCAAGGCCAAAAAGCCACTCGAAGATAAAGTTTGCTGAGTGTCAGGTGGACGGTGAGACCATACCGTGATGATTTGTAATGATGGTGGAAATTTGGCAAAATTTGATTATTTAAAATGGCGGCTAAACATGAATTTGTTTACATTGGACTTGAAAACGACCATGTTGTAGTCACCTGGGAAGCAGCTCTGCGGTATTGTGTTCGCATACAAGAGACGTTGATAGTCTTTCCCTACTCCACCGATATTTCCATGGTAGTTTATTCATTATGCTTCAACTTCTCGCCCCTTCATCCTTAAGAATAAAAACCTTTCCCAGCAAGAATGACGCTCCGTTTTGTGTTTGCTTTATGTACGTTTAATCAAATACAACTTCCACAAACAAAATTTCTTCCTAAGAAATTCCCGCCCGTGGAGACGTTACCGTGGGAATGTTTCCCTACGAACTATGACACGGTCGTTTTCAAGTCGAATACCAACAAATATCTGTCATTGTTACATATACATATTACAATTTCTCGTAAGTCACAATAAACAAGCATAAATGTGTTATCAATGCAAATCACAAATTATGAATTAAATCCTACTTCGTGTTATTAATGCAACTTCGTGTCTATGGCTCATCCCGAGACGAAGACACTTTGTTCCCAATCGTCTACACTAGGCGAATTCTTGTTTTATAATTAAAGCATTTTAACAAAAACAGCAGTTGTCTTTTTGACCCGTCGTAAGTAGTCGGCTCAATATATAGTGATGTCTCTCTTGCTGCTCAACTCCCTACTTAGGATGTCCGACTCTAATAGTTTCTTTCCTCAAACTGCTTCCCTTTGGAATTTCCTTCTCTTCCGTAAGTTTTCCCAAACTGTACTGACATGTAAAAATTTAAATGCAATGTGAAAAAACAAAACATTTCGCTGCCCAACTCGGCACTTATGATTCTTCTATAAATCTGTCCCCTAATTCACGATAGCCTCTTACGCCTCAGTGGCATGACAGTAACATTTTAAAAACTACTATCAGTTGTGGTTGTCATAATCGAGATATATTGGCAGTACTTTTTCTGTGTTCTTCTTGTTAGATAGTAGCAGTGGATGTCTCCTCATACCGCTTCCTGTTTCCTTCCTCGCTCTTAGCGGGCGAGATTTCGACGAGAGAAGACGTATCCGGGCGCGCTGATCTGAAAACGAAGAGAGCACGTGACGGCGAGCGATGTAGTAAAACAAATTGATAAGCCTCTTATCCCCCTCTCTCTATCTCTCTCTCTCTCTCTTTCACTTTTTCTCTCTCTCTCTCTCTCTCTTTCACTTTTTCTCTCTCTCTCTCTCTATTTCTCTCTTATGCACACAAGTAAGATGCTGTCATTAAATGCATGGTTTTTATGTTCTAACACAATTAAGTGTGTTGTATATCCACTTTAAATTCCAGCGAGAATTAACCCCTAAGACGATCGTGAAGTGACTGATTCAGTCATGAACCATCGCTGCAGTTAATCGTGGGAGACACAAGGTATTTTTACGTTCACGTAATTTATTTTGGAGCCCGTGTGATACGTTCAGAATTAGGGTTAGGGTTAGGGTAAGGGTTAGGGTAAGGTTAGGGTAATGGTTAGGGTTAAGGTTAGGTTTAGGGATAGGTTTAGGGTTAAGGGTTAGGGTTAGGGTTAGGGTTAGGGTTAGGGTTAGGATTAGGATTAGGGTTAAGGTTAGGGTAAAGGTTAGGGTTAAGGTTAGGGTTAGAGTTAGGGTTTAGGGTTGGGGTTGGGGTTGGGGTTAGGGTAAGTGTTAAGGTAAGGGTTAGGGTTAGGGTAAGTGTTAAGGATAAGGTTTAGGTTTAGGTTTAGGTTTAGGTTAGAGTTAGAGTTAGAGTTAGGGTTAAGGTTAAGGTTAAGGTTAAGGTTAAGGTTAAGGTTAAGGTTAGAGTTAGAGTTAGGGTTAGGGTTAAGGTTAAGGTTAAGGTTAAGGTTAAGGTTAGAGTTAGAGTTAGGGTTAAGGTAAAGGTTAAGGTTAGGGTTAGAGTTAGAGTTAGGGTTAAGGTTAAGGTTAAGGTTAGAGTTAGAGTTAGAGTTAGGGTTAAGGTTAAGGTTAAGGTTAGGGTTATAGTTAGGATTAGAGTAGTGTTACGGTTAAGGGAGGATCTTCTTTTTATTTGCTTTGTTTTAACAGCCGCCCTTTTTTTTCTTTGTAGTTGCACTTGAGCTACAATTAAAAACACGCTAACAGCACTTTTCTTCGATAGTATTTGGCCAGGAGCAAAGTGTAGTGTCTGTTCTAATACTACACTTCCTATTTTCTGTCCTCAGACAGTGAAGAAGAAATCCATAGTATTTGGCCTGAAGTAATTCTTTTTTAATTTTTGTTTCAATCTAGAGTTTCGCGTTTTGGAGAACTGGCTTTTCCTCATATTTAAAAATCGTGGGGAGGCAAGTAAATAGGGACGCTGTTATTGATGATGATGATGATGATGATGATGATGATGATGATGATGATGATGATGATGATGATGATGATGATGATGATGATGATGGTGACGATGATGATGATGATGATGATGATGATGATGATGATGATGATGATGATGATGATGACGACGACGACGACGACGATGACGATGACGACGACGATGACGATGACGATGACGATGACGATGACGATGACGATGACGATGATGATGATGATGATGATGATGATGATGATGACGACGATGACGATGATGATGATGATGATGATGATGACGATGACGATGATGACGATGATGACGATGATGACGATGATGATTTTAGCAATGATATAGATCTGGCTTAAGACAGACATAAACAAAATCCTCAAGGGTAATAGATTTTAAAAAAATCGTTTACCGTCTACTTATTTACAAAATACATGTCTTTAAAAACACAGAGAAACTCCATACGGTTTTGGCAGATAATGACACAACGCAAGGTGAGATGCCGTGAAGCCGGATAAGTCGCCGACATTTACTAATTATATCCACGGGTGATGACGTCATCAAAATACGATAAATAATTTGCTTCGTGATAAAATTGGCTTCGCATCAGAAATTAATTATTCTTTTGCGCTTCTAAACGAAATTCGAAAAGTTTCCGCCATTTTACCAGCTAACGCAATTCTGAAAACCTTTTCTTCCCATAATTTAGAATTCGCTTTCATAAATATGCAGTTCCAAGCGAACGAAATATTTTCGAATAAACAATTATTCAAAATTATTTTATTCTTAGAATTTCTCCGACCAGATATTGGAATTGAAAAGAATTTCGACTTCCAACTATGTTCATTCGTCGTTTAAAAGGAGGAACCATTTCGCTTCATTTTATATTTTATATTCATTTATCCATTTATTTTGCCATGCATTCATTATAGAACTCTCTCTCTCTCTCTCTCTCTCTCTCTCTCTCTATATATATATATATATATATATATATATATATATATATATATATATATATATATAAACGTCGGGAGGTAACTTCCTGCTCTGAAGATTGCGTAAGCATGAAACATCAATGTCTGCAGGTAAAAAATAATTAATATTTATTCATTAAATATTATTATATATCTCCCTTTACTAAGGCCGGGCACTCTGAGAGAGTGTAATCACAAGCAGTACCAATAGCTTCATTGCGAGATCCAACATGGTTTGCTGTTGTTGATTACTATTCACTGCTCGTTGTAACTACCCACCGACTTGGCATTTACAAAGTTAAATTCCTCCTAACTTCTACGCTAATTTGTGGTGGCCAACGGGTAACGCTCTTGACTGCGAATCAGTGGCGATTTGGGATCGGAGTTCGCGCCCGCCGACCGGCTGTAGATAATAAAACATATAAAGGATCAAGTCGTTACATTTTGCGTTCCTAGAGTCCCAACAACAGGTCCGATTTGGCGTACAATCGTTTCCAAAACATTTTGGAAATACTTTATTTTATTTATTCTTTTAAAAATAATTTTTAAAGATTGTCCCAAAGTCCCTTCATCAGCGCCTGCATCGACACGTTATACAGAAAAGGCCCACAAAAAACACACTTAAAAAACAAAAAGCAAAACTTCGGAGAACCAAGAGCTGATAGGACCAAAGGGCAAACAAGCAGAGTGACAGATTACAAAGCCTTCCAATCTTCCTCCACGAAAATTGATATAAGAAGTTATCTCTATCTCTCTCTCTCTCTCTCTCTCTCTCTCTCTCTCTCTCTCTCTCTCTCTCTCTCTCTCTCTCTACATATATATATATATATATATATATATATATATATATATATATATATATATATATAGAGAGAGAGAGAGAGAGAGAGAGAGAGAGAGAAACATAATCATATATATATACGAGGCCTGTCTAAAAGTTATCCGACCTTAGGCCAGAAAAAATATTGGGATCCTAATCCCTTTCAAAGTAGGTCATTGCGCTTGCACACATTAGCCCACCGATCCATCCACTGCCGGAAACACCTTTAGAAGTCTTCTTCCCGAATGGTGTTCATCTCCGCCGTCGCGTTCCGCATTATCTCTCAACAACTCGGAGCAGTTTGGTGCTTGCCAGAACGCTGGTCACTCTCAACTGATGTGCGGCCATTTATGAATCGGTTGAACCACTCCATAATTTGTGTTACACCCATCGCATCTTCTCCACACACCTGCTGAATCTATATTTATGAATGTATGTGTGTGTATTTGTCTATTGTTATTGTTTAATAAGCCACTCAAATGATATTAGATTGTTTCTTTACTCTGATTCGTAAAATCAACTCGCATCTCTTATAAAACTACCTCGCTAATCCCACGACAGCCACTTAACTCCCTCTCTTTTCCTACCTATCCCCATCTCTGCCCCTTTCCGTACCCCTTCTATCGCGTTCTCTATATAACCTTCTATCTGATTTTATCGTTCTCTTTCATTTTCAATCCAATCGTAGTCATCAACTCACTCCGTCGCGTGATGAAGAAAACAAACTCAAATTTAGCTACACTCTTTGTGTCTACGCCGTATACACCTTTTTCCACATAAGTCCGTTCGCCCCTTACCCTAACTCTAACCCTAACCTTAACGCCGCACTCAGTTTCACGAATACACGTGTCAAATTCGTAAACAACAACTGGGCAAATGCTGTATTTGCCTCACTTAAACAGCTTCAATTAAGGTAAAAAAGGAAAAAAAATGATTTAGCTCCCCAGGAGGTTAGGCACAAGGCCAGTGTTATCTTACTCCCACAAGATAAGATGTGACCAAAGGTCGGGTCGGGAAAGTGAGATTTGAAAAGCCAGCGCCCGAGAACGTGAGCACAAAAAATGCTTGGGCAGCCCCGTCGGCATTCCCCAGTCGGGGCACCTCAGGCAGTAAGCGATAAACTTACTCCACCCGAAAGAGGGGAGGCAAGGCCTGGGAGGGTGGACCTCCTAGAACTGCACAGGACAAACCAACAGACCGGCGTTAATCAAGCCTTGAATGCCAAGACAATACCGGTCTATAAGGTGCAGTATCCATCGTAATCCATACTACACTTTGATCTTGGCAAAAAGGCTAAGAGGTTGTAACCCTAACCACTCACCCTAACCATAACCCTAACCTTAACCCTAAGCCTAACCCTAACCCTAACCCTAACCCTTACCATAAACCTAACCCGAACCCTAACCCTAACCCTAACCCTAACCATAACCATAACCAAAACCATAACAATAACCCTAACCCTAACCCTAACCCTAACCCTTACCATAAACCTAACCCTAACCCTAACCCTAACCCTAACCCTAACCCTAACCCTAACCCACTCTTTGTGTCTACGCCGTATACACCTTTTTCCACATAAGTCCGTTCGCCCCTTACCCTAACTCTAACCCTAACCTTAACGCCGCACTCAGTTTCACGAATACACGTGTCAAATTCGTAAACAACAACTGGGCAAATGCTGTATTTGCCTCACTTAAACAGCTTCAATTAAGGTAAAAAAGGAAAAAAAATGATTTAGCTCCCCAGGAGGTTAGGCACAAGGCCAGTGTTATCTTACTCCCACAAGATAAGATGTGACCAAAGGTCGGGTCGGGAAAGTGAGATTTGAAAAGCCAGCGCCCGAGAACGTGAGCACAAAAAATGCTTGGGCAGCCCCGTCGGCATTCCCCAGTCGGGGCACCTCAGGCAGTAAGCGATAAACTTACTCCACCCGAAAGAGGGGAGGCAAGGCCTGGGAGGGTGGACCTCCTAGAACTGCACAGGACAAACCAACAGACCGGCGTTAATCAAGCCTTGAATGCCAAGACAATACCGGTCTATAAGGTGCAGTATCCATCGTAATCCATACTACACTTTGATCTTGGCAAAAAGGCTAAGAGGTTGTAACCCTAACCACTCACCCTAACCATAACCCTAACCTTAACCCTAAGCCTAACCCTAACCCTAACCCTAACCCTTACCATAAACCTAACCCGAACCCTAACCCTAACCCTAACCCTAACCATAACCATAACCAAAACCATAACAATAACCCTAACCCTAACCCTAACCCTAACCCTTACCATAAACCTAACCCTAACCCTAACCCTAACCCTAACCCTAACCCTAACCATAACCATAACCATAACCAAAACCATAACAATAACCCTAACCCTAACCCTAACCTTAACCCTAACCCAAACCCAAACCCTTAGCATAAACGTAACACTAACCATAATCCTAACCATAATCCTAACCCTAACCCTAACCATAACCATTAGCCTAACCTGAACCCTAACTGTAACCCTAACCCTAACTCTAACCTTAACTATAACCATAACCCCTCACCCTAACCATAACCATAACCATAACCCTAACCATAATCCTAACCCTAACCCCTTACAAAAACCCTAACCATAACCCTAACCATAACCCTACCCATAACCCTAACCATAACTATAACCCCTCACCCTAACCATAACCCTAACCATAACCCTAACCCTAACCCTAAACCTAACTCTAACCATAACCATGACAATAACCCCTCACCCTAACCATAACCCTAACCATAACCCCAACCCTTACCCTAACCCTAACCCTTACCATAACCGTAACCGTAACCCTAACTCTAACCATAACCCTAACAATAACCCCTCACCCTAACCATAACCCTAACTATAACCCTAACCCTAACCATAATCATAACCCTAACCATAACCCTTACCATAACCCCTCACCCTAACCATTACCCTTATCATAACCCTAACCATAACCCTAACCATAACCCTAACCCATAACCCTAACCATAACCCCTCACCCTAACCATAACCCTAACCATACCCCTAACCATAACCATAACTATAACCCTAACCATAACCATAACCATAACTCTAACCCCTCACTCTAACCCTAACCCTAACCCTAATCATAACCCGTACCATAACCCTAACCTTAACCTTAACCCTAACCCTAACCCTAACCCTAACCCATACCCTGGCCCTAACCCTAACCCTCACCCTAACGCTAACCCTGGCCATAACCCTAACCCTTACTTAAACCCATCACCCTAACACTAACTATAACCATAACCCTAACCATAACCCTAACCATAACAATTACCATGATCATAACACCTCACTTATTACCGTTATAATATTGGCTTATCAACTAATTTTCCGCTGTTCTTTGTTTTAAATTTTGGAAACAATTGTGTTTTCAAATTTAAGAATCCATTTTTTACGGAAATTCTAATTTAGAATTACTTTGATCTAATTATTTTTTTTGTCATTTGTTAATATTGTTCATTTCTGCATATTTTTATATCTTTAAAATAGAAAGTCAAGTTAAAAAAATTAACATTTTCGATACCGTTTTATTTTATTTCATTATATTTTTATTACTTTTCGACTTCTACGTACCAGGTATTCAACATCTTGTTGAGCCTTGGAAAAAAGTTGTAAACAACGAGGAAATACATTATTGATTAATTAGTTGTTGCCTTATATTGTCAACCCCTTTTACATTTAAATTTAAACACAACTTCCATGTACAAAGTTTATTCCCAATAACTTTCTCGTCTGTGTAATCCGATACTTCAGATTTTCCAGCCTACTACAAGCTGGTCGTTTTCAAGTTCAATGTAAACAAATTCTTATCTACTTCAATAATCAATTTCACCAATTATATTATCGTGTTGTTTATCGTGAACTTACAATCTCATTAATCCTTATCCTTCATCCTCGAGTAGCATGTTGGTCTTGATAAGTGATGATTCACGACTAATACTAGTTTGAAGAAATTTAAAAAAAAACGGTGAGAACTTAGTTGTCGACTCAATAAATTTGGTGGTTGAATATTGATTTGTTTTATCCAATTTAACTTATTTTCTGTAGACTAGACACTCAAAGCGGTGACAGTTTGTCTAGAGTACGGAGTCCACGTTAACTATTTGGCAGATTATCATTCCTGCACTGACAAGAGCGAAAGCTCGAAACGCTAGCGTATGTAGGTCAAAATAATTTAATATTATTTATTTAAAACTAGTATATATATATATATATATATATATATATATATATATATATATATAGAGAGAGAGAGAGAGAGAGAGAGAGAGAGAGAGAGAGAAAGAGAGAGATAGAAGAAAAAGAGTGATAAATATGCGACGATTGTCCAAATTTATTTCAATTGTTCAATGCAAGGTATATTCAGTAATAAACTAGAGTTTATTATCCTTTCCTTAAGCCAAGGCTTTTCAAAGATCGAGATCTTATCATCAGAGGAGAAATTCAAATATTTAAAAAATATATGAAAAATATTATTTAAAAAATGCAGTGAAAGAGAAGTTCCGTAAAAAAGATATGTGGTTTGTCCGTGTGGTAAATTTCCGTTTTTTTTTTTCGCTTTCTACAATTCATTGGACATATTTTTCAATTTGAAATAAATTTGGACAATCGTCGCATATTTATCACTTTTTTTTCTCCTATCTCTACAATTTCTCTATCTCTTATATTGAGCTAAACCTCTTCACTATAGGTTCCATCTATGCATACGTACACACGTATAAACATACATACGCATACGTACACGCGTATAAACATACATACGCATACGTACACACATATAAACATAGATACGCATACGTACACACATATAAACATAGATACGCATACGTACACCCATATAAAAATCCATACGCATACGAACACACATATAAACATTCATACGCATACGTACACACATATAAACATCCATACACATACGTACACACATATAAACATCCATACACATACGTACACACATATAAACATCCATACACATACGTACACACATATAAACATCCATACACATACGTACACACATATAAACATCCATACACATACGTACACACATATAAACATCCATACGCATACGCACACACATATAAACATCCATACGCATACGTACACACATGTAAACTACATACGCATACGTACACACATATAAACATACATACACATACGTAACACATATAAACATACATACGCATACGCACACTTATATAAACATCCATACGTATACGTACACACATACAAACATCCATATACATACGTACACACATATAAACATACATACGCATACGTACACACATATACACATATGCATACGTACACAATTAAACATCTATACGCATACGAACACACATATAAACATCCATACGCATACGCACACACGTATAAACATCCATACGCATACGCACACACATATAAACATCCATACGCATACGTACACACATATAAACATCCATACGCATACGCACACACGTATAAACATCCATACGCATACGCACACACATATAAACATCCATACGCATACGTACCCACATATAAACATCCATACGCATACGTACACACATATGCACATACACATACGTACACACATATAAACATCCATACACATACGTACACACATATAAACATCCATACGCATACGTACACACATATAAACATCCATACACATACGTACACACATATAAACATCCATACGCATACGCACACACATATAAACATCTATACGCATACGTACATCCATATAAACATACATACACATGCGTACACTCATATAGAAATAAATACACATACGTACACACATATAAACATACATACGCATACGCCCACTCATATAAACATCCATACGCATACGTACAAACATACAAACATCTATATACATACGTACACACATATAAACATACATACGCATACGTACACACATATACACATACGCATACGTACACACATATACACATCTATACGCATACGAACACACATATAAACATCCATATGCATACGCACACATGTATAAACATCCATACGCATATGCACACACATATAAACATCCATACGCATACGTACCCACATATAAACATCCATATGCATACGTGCACACATATACACCACCATACACATACGTACACACATATAAACATCCATACAGATACGTACACACATATAAACATCCATACGCATACGTACACACATATAAACATCCATACACATAGGTACACACGTAGAAACATCCATATGTATACGTACACACATATAACTATCCATACGCATACGTACACACATATAAAGATCTATACGCATACGTACACACATATAAACATCCATACACATACGTACACACATATAAACATCCATAGGCATACGTGCACACATATACACCACCTTACACATACGTACACACATATAAACATCCATACACATACGTACACACATATAAACATCCATACCCATGCGTACAATCATTTAAACATACTTACACATGCGTACACACATATAAAAATACATACACATACGTACACACATATAAACATCCACACGCATACGAACACACATATAAACATTCATACGCATGTGTACACACATATAAAGATCCATATGCATACGCACACACATATAAACATCCATACGCATACGTACACACATACAAACATCTATATACATACGTACACACATATAAACATACATACGCATACGTACACACACATATACACATACGCATACGTACACACATATACACATCTATACGCATACGAACACACATATAAACATCCATACGCATACGCACACACGTATAAACATCCATACGCATACGCACACACATATAAACATCCATACGCACACGTACCCACATATAAACATCCATACGCATACATACACACATATGCACATACACATACGTGCACACATATAAACATCCATACGCATACGTGCAGACATATACACCACCATATACATACGTACACACATATAAACATCCATACACATACGTACACACATATAAATATCCATAGGCATACGTACAAACATATAAACATCCATACACATACGTACACACATAGAAACATCCATACGCATACGTACACACATATAAACATCCATAAGCATACGTACACACATATAAAGATCCATACGCATACGTACACACATATAAACATCCATACCCATACGTACACACATATAAACATTCATACGCATACGTGCACACATATACACCATCATACACATACGTACACACATATAAACATCCATACACATACGTACACACATATAAACATCCATACACATGCGTACACACATATAAACATACATACACATTAGTACACACATATAAATATACATACACATACGTACACACATATAAACATCTATGCGCATACGCACACACATGTAAACATCCATACGCATACGCACACTCATATACACATCCATACGCATACGTACACACATATAAACGTCCATATACATACGTACACACATATAAACATACATACGCATACGTACACATATACACATACGCATACGCATACGTATACACATATACACATCCATACGCATACATACACACATCTAAACCACCATACTCATACGTACACACATATAAACATCCATACGCATACGTACACACATACAACATCGATACGCACACACATATAAACACTAATACGCATACGCGCACACATATAAACATCCATGCGCATGCGTACACACATAAAACATCGATACGCACACACATATAAACATCCATACGCATACGCACACACATATAAACATCTATCCGCATACGTACACACATACAAAATCGATACGCACACACATATAACATGTTATTTCTTTTTTGTTACTGACATATCACAAGAGTATTTTCACGATTTAATATGACATACTATTTTTCAAATTGACTCCAATCAAATGTCAATGAGTTTTTGTAAAAGTTTTTAATCCTTCTTTTATCCTCTGATTTTAAATCGAACGCATGAGATTACTATTCAACCCGGTACATTTTATGAGTCCAACTGCTCGAGAATACGCTACCGTTGTATGGGATCTCACGGGTTTCATTTCCTGATTGACACAGAAACCCCTGGAGAAGATAGCTTATCAGCATATAATTGTATAGATTTTTTATATATATTTATATATATATACAGGGTGGGCAAAAATAAGGGTCCTATTTTTTTAAATTCATAACTTTTTTTTTATTGATTTAAAAAATTTTTTTTTTTTAGAATAAGTAAAGGACCCCTTCCGAAGCAAGCATGAGCCGTATTAGCCCTAAGGAACGTACCCTCATTTAGAAAACATTATTTTTGCTTAAAAAACTCAAAACAGTGTAAAAAACAATACTTAAGTTTTTGTAAGTTTTAAGAAGTATTTTTCGGCTAAAATTTGTTTTGTTTATTTCAAAAAATCTCGGAAGGGTCAGTCTACACACACATAAAGTTTGGTGAGTTTAACTTTTATTTTGTGGAAGTTATTCAAATTCAAGTTATTCAAATTTAAAGATAGGACCCTTATTTTGGCCCACCCTGTATATATATATATATATATATATATATATATATATATATATATATATATATATATATATATATATATATATGAAGGGAATGGGAGTTCGCTTTAAGCATTACTGGTAAAAAAGTAAGTATGAAGGTGAGAATTCCGAGGCAGGTGATAAGGAAAAGTAGTAGCGTTAATGGTACCCACTCAAATCTTTCCATATTCATTCGATTCTTCGCCACTACTGACTTCTCCAGCGCTCTTAGTAGCCACGGCTACTACTTTTCCTTATCAACCCATCATGTCAACCCAATATTTCGATGTAATTGCATGAAATTTTCTTAAAATTATCATCCTTAGGAAGTCTTACAGTTAAGACGAAACGTTGATGAATACATAAAAAATATCTGTAGGTTTTGTCTTTTTCATTTCCCAGAGAGAGAGAGAGAGAGAGAGAGAGAGAGAGAGAGAGAGAGAGAGAGAGAGAGACCAGATTGTGTCTATAATTTCATGAAGGCCATATTCAATATATCATTATATATTTATATATATATATATATATATATATATATATATATATATATATATATATATATATATGATATGTATATACATATATATATATATATATATATATATATATAAGGAGAGAGAGAGATAGCAGATTTTGTCTATAATTTCATGAAGACCATATTCAATATATCATTATATATATATATATAATATGTATGTATATATAAATGTATATATATATATATATATATATATATATATATATATATATATATATATATATATATATATATATAAAGTAATCCAACAAAAGATATAAGCGTCAACTAATATCTCATAATTAGTGAAACATCCGGACAAAAACTGAAGCTCAATATACTGGATAGAGCATTAATATTATAATAGAAGAATTATCTTTGAAAACTCATGAGCTAAGGACTTAAGAATACTTTGCTTGAACTTTGAATTCTAATAAAATTTGATTGACACCTTATTTTATTACTTCATTTTATATTATAATATATATATATATATATATATATATATATATATATATATATATATATATATAGAGAGAGAGAGAGAGAGAGAGAGAGAGAGAGCAGATTTCATGAAGGCCATATTTAATAACGACGCACTATTACCTATTTGATTCTTGTTTTTAGTACATTTTATAAACTTAGATTTGTGTGGGCCTTAGGGTGGGCCTTAGGGTGGACGCAATATAGATCTCGAAGATCAACAACAAATAGTACCCTCACGAGAGGTGGTAACAAAGTCGTAACAATGTCGTCAAAATCACTGCGCGGTATGTAAGCCCATGCAACATATACGTGATATATGTGAATACTTTTTAGCATATTAAATGGCGGTGGTAGACCTACCCTAGTATCAATATTGCTTGCGTGAGTAAGAGAGTGTACGTAAAATGTCCATGAGTTATAGTATTTAAGTTTCGCCAGAATGATTGCGGATCCCGTATTCACTCCTGCCCGAACCCTTGAAAATATATTACAATTTCTATTTTCGTTTTTTTCTATAATAATAATTCTATAAGTTTGCAGTATAATCACATCGACAGACCGGTTCTCGTTAGATCACCGAAGTTAAGCGTCGTTTAGCATGGTTATTAACAGATGAGTGACCATCTAGAAATACTAGGCGCTGCATCTAATCTCCTCCGGTCGAGATATACATGCGGTTGAGGACTGCATATGAATTAGATAAACGCTCCAAATTGTATTCGTTGGGTAGAAACCGGGTCAGCGCGCCTTGAGCGAATACCGCAGCAGATTTAACGTAGACAATAATGGTCAGGCCAGAAATCAAATAAAATACGGAAAAAAAATCCGTTATTTTTTTTGCGCGAATAAAGAACGAGACTAAATAATTCTGCGATCGCATTTATTTAAAAAAACAAAAACGGTTTAGTGTTATGTAGATCTAGAGGTGGGTCTGATAGATCTATGCTGTTATTGATCTATCGATCGAACAGACCGTCTTTAGAAATAAGAACCCGTATTCAAAACTCATGTTCGTAACTAATTTGTCGCCATAGACTTTTGTTCATTTCAAGGAATTAGACTTGTATATTTCCCAGACATTGTTAGAATTCGCCTATAGATAAAAGTTACGGGTAAAGTTGTTAACAAATCTACTCAGCATGGCTACCCGGGCGCTCAAACCAACACAACTTCTTGTCTGGTTCTTCTCGGTTGGATTTCGACAACCATCCCACTTCCGGCATTATATTTGCAGACGTCTCACAAAACGTACAATACCCAGTATTGACAACTCAAAATAGAATTAAACAGTTGACTTATTTCTTCTTTGTACGTAGAAGATTCTTAAAGTTGCGTTCTCACTGAGATGGCACAGGTAACGGTTTAAATATTATGGAGTGGATGGCCTGACAGTGAAGCGGCACATCCAGCCGCAGCTAGTAAATCGTTATTACCATTTCTAATATATTCTTTTATTATTTCAACTAGAGTATACTGGTGATACCAGATCAGGCTGCCCTGTGGCTCCCTGAGACGAAATTCACCTACATTGACGTTTTTTTTTTTTTTTTTTTTTTTTGTAAAACTTAATTATGTTCTACAAAACCAAAAACAAAAACAACAGCCCCTCTCCCTTTCTCCCTCCCCTTTTTTATTTTATTTTTCCTACCCTTCTCCCGGTCCTGGATATGACCTTAAACTACATCCGATGGTGAGATCCGGCTTACGGATATATAAGAAAATTTAAGGAAATTTAAAGTTACCCAAATATACTTATCCATGTATAAATACAACATTTAATTTCTTAGTTCGATTTTATAAAAAAGGGAGGAAAGGCTAAAAAAGTCTCTCCCCCCCCCCCCAATAAAAAAGAAAAAAAAAACTCCGGCATTAAATGATCACATAGGTTGATATGCCGCAAAACCAACCAATCCAATCCAATCCAACTTGAGTATACACGCTCCTTGAGTGGTATTCGTACAGTACCTTGGTATGTCAATATCCATCTTCTACAGCTTTATAGCTCGAACTTTGCGAAAATTTGCAAACAAAAATAATGCTGCTAAGTATTTACATGAGAGAGTTAGTAACTACGATGACTAGATTTACGTATTGCTTTTTATTAGCAAAATAAACCATTAGAAATTATGTTTTTTTTTTCGCAAAAGTAATTCGCTTTGAACAAATGGCGAATAGCGTATGTATTTACTTGCTTGTAGATTATTTATCAGAAAACAATCGCCTTGCATGAAATATTCATGGAATATTTTATGTCATTATATTATGTTCATTTTATTAAATTTATAAAACACGTATCTGGTTAATAAAATATTCATACTCACGTGACATTCGAACATGGATATTTACATGACCAAAACTACTGCCCTGTGCTGTGTATTCTGCCTATTCCTTATTCGTATTTCTATCAAGGAAACACAGGTTCCTATTTGCGTACGACTATAGAAATTTCAACACAGAGAACGCTGAATGGCTTTCTCCGAGATTTAGCAACAGTACTACACATTGAGACGTGTCTGATTCTTACATACGTATGTTTGTGGAGAGACGAAATTCGTTCAGAATTTTTTTTAAAACTGGCCTTTACGATTCTCTATTTTTTTTTATACCGGCCGTTTTAGAATATGTTAAATATTTGACGTAACTCATAAAAACAATGTAGTATCCTTGTGCTTGTTTTACAAATACCCCAATGGATTATGCTCGGATGAATTGGCTACTCTGGTGCCCTCTCGACGTAAATTCAATAGACTAACTCGACAATCAACTAAATCTCATTCATTCACTGTGGAGGTCCCCAGATGTCAGAGAGCATTCTACTCAAATAGTTTATTTCCTCGTACTGCTGGCCTCTGGAACTCCCTCCCTGCCCCCTGTTTCCCCAACAGTACAGACATGCAGAAATTTAAAACTAATGTAAACAGACACCTCGCTGCGCAGATCCCAATCTAGGTTGACCGCCCCATACCTTCTCCCCTTTTCTTTTTCTCAGTAGCCCCTTACATCTACAGTGGCGGCCTGCCTTGTTTGGGGTGAACTATGTTAAAAATAAAAATAAATAAAAAAACTTCTGGCGATGTGTGATGATTAGGCCATGATTAAACTAATAAATGATAGCAATTCAATTTTTTTGCCTAAATCCTTTGACTTATCAAGTAAATGGTTGCTGGTCTCAAAGAAACCATCGTAATGTTACATATTAAGACGTGTCTGATTCTTACGTGTGTTTTTGGAAAGACGAAATTCGTTCAGAAATTTTTTTTAATTGCCTTTACGATCCTCTATTTTTTTACACCGAAAATAATACGGAAAATGTAAGGTAAGAAAAGTTATCTCCCTTGATAGTACAAGTGGCCAACTTAGTTGAAAAAAAGGGGCTGTTTTTCTTTATTTTATATTTCTTTATATTTTGAATGTAATGATTTGTAGGTGTTTTTTTAAGGGAAGCAATCCATTTTGTCAAATGTAAGAGTTAATGAAGAAGTATCTCTCACTGGTCCCTCTCAAGCCACAGACGTGTGAATGACTTTTTTGTAAAAGTTAACATCGATTACCATCAAATTATATGTTTGTAATCATGCACTTTTCAGCCGAAATCCGGTATTTTGGATGAACAGGTAAATGGTTTCTGTTCTCAAAGAAACCATCGTAATGTTTACTGTACATCTCACTTTTTTTTTATTTTTACAGCTAAAGTTTACGCAAAATGTTCGAATTCAAGGATAAATATTCCCAGAATACCCCAAATTGTAAGAGAGTTCTTTAGATTTTCAATGAATTTCATGATATGTTGTTTCAAAATCCAAAAGATGTTTCCTTTAAAATATAAGAGTTATCAATTTGCAGAATCCAGTATGTTTGCCCGGTCGGTCTATTGAAAAGTATCGCCAGGACACACAAATGTATTTAAAACAAGCACAGGGGTGCAACACTGTTGCAACGGTAACGGGGCTGGAGCTTGTTAGATAGTTTTGGACCCACTAAATTACAGACTCCTTTGGGGGGACTTTGGGTTTAATACCTATTTTTGTTCATCTTCGCAGTAAAATATGTATCTCCCTTATCGAGCGAATATAATACCAGATGCGATGTTTGCATCAGGTGTCATTCTGTGAACACGCAACAATCTTACGTTTTGGATGAAAATGTGCTAATGTTAAATCATGGATGAGAATTTCTTTTTTCTTTTCTCAAAGACATTCGGTCATTCCATAGACCATTCTCATTTTCCTATGTCTTTTAACAAATTATTTAAAGGTTTCGAAATTTTAGATGAGAATTGATTATGTGTATTATTTCGATTATTCGGACAACTGTGGAAATTCCGGTTTCAAACTTAAGCCTGACAGACAAACGAAATTGTTGGTTAAAACTTAAGCCTGAAAAACTATATAGATTATGTTTAAAATTGAAGCCTGACAGACTGTAACATTGTTATTTCAAACTTCGGCCTCACAAACAAAATAAATTGTTGTTTCCAACTGAAGTCTGACAGACCAAAGAAATTTTTGTTTCAAACTTACGTGTAAGATATTGAAAATGCTATTTACAAAGTAAAATTGACAGGCGGTGAGGTCAGATCTTTAGAAATATTCTTGGCGGAATATAAGTGGCTTCCAGGATTTGTTGAGAAAAATCACATTTTAAACTAAAGCGTTTCTATTGCAGACTTTGTCGTGGCAGACTGAATGAAATTATATATTTTTAACTTCAAAATGTCAGACTAAAAATTAAATTCAGACGTGTTGATTGAATCTGCGCGTTTACTGACGAAACTTCTTTTGCAAACTTAAGCTTCGCAGACCAAGAAAAATGGTAATTCATACTTAAGCTTCGCAGACCAAGAAAATGGTAATTAATCCTTAAGCTTCGCAGACCAAGAAAAATGGTAATTCATACTTAAGCTTCGCAGACCAAGAAAAATGGTAATTCATACTTAAGCTTCGCAGACCAAGAAAAATGGTAATTCATACTTAAGCCTCGCAGACCAAGAAAATGGTAATTAATACTTAAGCTTCGCAGACCAAGAAAATTGTAATTCATACTTAAGGTTCGCCGGCAAGAAAAATGGTAATTCATACTTAAGCTTCGCAGACCAAGAAAATGGTAATTAATACTTCAGCTTCGCAAACCAAGAAAATGGTAATTCATACTTAAGGTTCGCCGACAAGAAAAATGGTAATTCATACTTAAGCTTCGCAGACCAAGAAAAATGGTAATTCATACTTAAGCTTCGCCGACAAGAAAAATGGTAATTAATACTTAAGCTTCGCAGACCAAAAAATATGGTAATTCATACTTAAGCTTCGCAGACCAAGAAAAATGGTAATTCAAACTTAAGCTTCGTAGACCAATAAAAATGGTAATTCATACTTAAGCTTTGCAGACCAGGAAAAATGGTAATTAATATTTAAGCTTTGAAGACCAAGAAAAATGGTAATTCATACTTAAGCTTTGAAGACCAAGAAAAATGGTAATTCATACTTAAGCTTCGTAGACCAAGAAAAATGGTAATTCATAGTTAAGCTTCGCAGACCAAGAAAGATGGTAATTCATAGTTAATGGTCGCAGACCAAGAAAAATGGTAATTCATACTTAAGTGTTGCAGACCAAGAAAATGGTAATTAATACTAAAGCTTCGCAGACCAAGAAAATGGTAATTCATACTTAAGCTTTGCAGACCAAGAAAAATGGTAATTAATACTTAAGTTTCGCAGACCAAGAAAAATGGTAATACATACTAAAGCTTAGCTGACCAAGAAAAATGGTAATTCAAACTTAAGCTTTGCGGACCAAGAAAGATGGTAAGTCATGCTTAAGGGGCGCAGACCAAGACAAATGTTAATTCATACTTAAGGGTTGCAGACCAAGAAAAATGGTAATTCTAAACTTAAGCTTTGCGGACCAAGAAAGATAGTAATTCATACTTAAGGGTCGCAGACCAAGAAAAATGGTAATTCATACTTAAGCTTTGCAGACCAAGAAAAATGGTAATTCATACTTAAGCTTTGCAGACCAAGAAAAATGGTAATTCATACTTAAGCTTTGCAGACCAAGAAAAATAGTAATTCATACTTAAGCTTCGCAGACTAAGAAAAATGGTAATTCATACTTAAGCTTCGCAAACCAAGAAAAATGGTAAGTAAAACTTAAGCTTCGCAAACAAAAAAAAATGGTAATTTATACTTAAGCGTCGCAGACCAAGAAAAATTGTAATTCATACTTAAGCTTTGCAAACCAAGAAAAATGGTAATTCATACTTAAGCTTTGCAAACCAAGAAAAATTGTAATTCATACTTAAGCTTTGCAAACCAAGAAAAATTGTAATTCATACTTAAGCTTTGCAAACCAAGAAAAATGGTAATTCATACTAAAGCTTCGCAGACGAAGAAAATGGTAATTCATACTTAAGCTTTGCAGACCAAGAAAGATGGTAATTCATACTTAAGCTTTGCAGACCAAGAAAAATGGTAATTAATACTAAAGCTTTGCAGACCAAGAAAGATGGTAATTTATCCTTAAGGGTCGCAGACCAAGAAAAATGGTAATTCATACTTAAGGGTTGCAGACCAAGAAAAATGGTAATTCATACTTAAGCTTTGTAAACCAAGAAAAATGGTAATTCATACTTAAGCTTTGCAAACCAAGAAAAATTGTAATTCATACTTAAGCTTTGCAAACCAAGAAAAATGGTAATTCATACTAAAGCTTCGCAGACGAAGAAAATGGTAATTCATACTTAAGCTTTGCAGACCAAGAAAGATGGTAATTCATACTTAAGCTTTGCAGACCGAGAAAAATGGTAATTAATACTAAAGCTTTGCAGACCAAGAAAGATGGTAATTTATCCTTAAGGGTCGCAGACCAAGAAAAATGGTAATTCATACTTAAGGGTTGCAGACCAAGAAAAATGGTAATTCATACTTAAGCTTTGTAAACCAAGAAAAATGGTAATTCATACTTAAGCTTTGCAAACCAAGAAAAATTGTAATTCATACTTAAGCTTTGCAAACCAAGAAAAATGGTAATTCATACTAAAGCTTCGCAGACGAAGAAAATGGTAATTCATACTTAAGCTTTGCAGACCAAGAAAGATGGTAATTCATACTTAAGCTTTGCAGACCAAGAAAAATGGTAATTCATACTTAAGCTTTGCAGACCAAGAAAGATGGTAATTTATCCTTAAGGGTCGCAGACCAAGAAAAATGGTAATTCATACTTAAGGGTTGCAGACCAAGAAAAATGGTAATTAATACTAAAGCTTCGCAGACCAAGAAAATGGTAATTCATACTTAAGGTTCGCCGACAAGAAAAATGGTAATTCATACTTTAGCTTTGCAGACCAAGAAAGATGGTAATTCATACTTAAGCTTTGGCGACCAAAAAAATGGTAATTCATACTTAAGTTTCGCAGACCCAGTAAAATGGTAACTCATACTTAAGCTTCGCAGACCAAGAAAAATGGTAATTCTAAACTTAAGCTTTGCAGACCAAGAAAAATTGTAATTCATACTTATGCTTTGCAGACCAAGAAAAATGGTAATTCATACTTAAGCTTTGCAGACCAAGTAAAATGGGTATTCATACTTAAGCTTTGCAGACCAGGAAAAATGGTAATTCATATTTAAGCTTTGAAGACCAAGAAAAATGGTAATTCATACTTAAGCTTTGAAGACCAAGAAAAATGGTAATTCATACTTAAGCTTCGTAGACCAAGAAAAATGGTAATTCATACTTAAGCTTCGCAGACCAAGAAAGATGGTAATTCATAGTTAATGGTCGCAGACCAAGAAAGATGGTAATTGATACTTAAGCTTTGCAAACCAAGAAAAATGGTAAGTAAAATTTAAGCCTCGCAAACCAAGAAAAATGGTAATTTATACTTAAGCGTCGCAGACCAAGAAAAATGGTAATTCATACTTAAGCTTTGCAAACCAAGAAAAATGGTAATTTATACTAAAGTATCGCAGACCAAGAAAAATGGTAATTCATACTTAAGCTTCGCAAACCAAGAAAAATGGTAAGTAAAACTTAAGCCTCGCAAACCAAGAAAAATAGTAATTTATACTTAAGCGTCGCAGACCAAGAAAAATGGTAATTCATACTTAAGCTTTGCAAACCAAGAAAAATGGTAATTCATACTAAAGCTTCGCAGACCAAGAAAATGGTAATTCATACTTAAGGTTCGCCGACAAGAAAAATGGTTATGGATACTTAAGCTTTGCAGACCAAGAAAGATGGTAATTCATACTTAAGCTTTGCAGACCAAGAAACATGGTAATTCAAACTTAAGTTTCGCAGACCAAGAAACATGGTAATTCATACTTAAGCTTCGCAGACCAAGCAAAATGGTAATTCAAACTTAAGCTTCGCAGACCAAGAAAAATGGTAATTCTTACTTTCGCTTCGCAGACAAGAAAAATGGTAATCCATAGATAAGCTTTGCAGACCAAAAAAAATGGTAATTCATACATAAGCTTCGCAGACCAAGAAAAATGGTAATTATTACTTAAGCCTCGCAGACCAAGAAAAATTGTAATCCATACATAAGCTTCGCAGACCAAGAAAAATGGTAATTATTACTTAAGCCTCGCAGACCAAGAAAAATGGTAATTCATACTTAAGCTTCGCAGATCAAGAAAAATGGTAATTCAAACTTAAGCTTCGCAGACCAAGACTAATGGTAATTCATACTTAAGCGTGGCAGATCGACGAATAAACGTCAAACAGACCTAGAGATTTACAGACCGACGTACATAGAGATCTTAGGCTACATCCTTAGAAAAGTCACCGTTCTTGAAGATTTTAATCACGACGCCAAAATGTCAGCCAAAAGAAACCCCGTTTCCATTTAATTGTTCTTCTTGGATAATGTTTATCTTGAAGCAAGCTGATTCTTTGTTAATGGCTTCACATTCAAACAATTGCCAGTAGGGAAATCTTCACAAGGAGGAAGATTATTAAATAAATGTGTTGCTCTCTGTAATTTCCGAGTCAAACCTAGAGAGATCGTCAGCCAACTTTTATGATAGGAACCTTACAGTCTGCATTTATTCAAAGACCCTTTAATTAAAAAAATCACTTTTTGCTCAAACAACTAGGGAATACGGCTAAACAAATACATGTATAATTTACTACAAATTTCAAGAGGAACGTTATTTTAGATTAGAAACTGTGAATATTTCATAATCATCAAAAAGTAGGTGTGTTTAAAAAGTAGGTGTGTTTAAAAAGAAACTTAAATCGGTATGATTGGTTTTGTATGAGTTATGGGAGAAAGTATAATGATATACTGTAAACCATTTAAATAATTTTCGGTAGATTTTTTATTATTTTAAATTGCTCGAGTCACACATAGCGTTTCTTCAATGTATGTCCCTACAGCAGGGACTCGTCTGTCTACAACCACTTTCAATACTTTCTACTTTCTCTCTTTATTTGCCTAGAGCTAAGCGACACTTCCGTGAGCAAAGTTTCTTTCCTAGAACTACTCGTCTGTGGAACACAATACCGCAGGACTTCTTCCCATCTGACTACAATATGATCGTTTTCAAGTCCAATAAAAACAAATTCTTGTTGAGCCATCCTCGTAAATAATACAAATTCTGTCTAATTTCAGTCACCGTAACCATTCAGCATGATATTGTAAAAACGTCCAAGTGACAGAGGTAGATGATTTTATGTTGTTATATTGAGAGGAAAAGTATTTGAACCATTGTACAAACAATGTTTTTATATAAGTTATTTTATTTGTATTTTATTATATATTTTTTAAGTTTTCTTACTTTTGACAATAATACTATCCCCTATACTATCCCCTATACTATCCCCTATATACATTTTTAAGCAACCACATTCTCGATACTGATATTTTGTCCCTCATTTACATAGTTCCTGTTTCCTGTCCGTTTCTGAAGATCTAAAAGTCCCTGTTTTTTTCTGGGTCTTGTATGTAACTTCACCCTTGAAGTTATATGATTAAAAGTCTCGGGTTTAAGCTTAACTCCATCAAATTTATACGTTACATTTATTTTTGTAATAAATAAATAAATGTAATATGAATTGCATGGAATGTTTTAAATAGAAAAATGTTAATCTCTATCTGAAAATATGTTTTTTACTTATGTTTGGTGTGCCAATTCAGTGTTGTGCTTGATTCAGTGTCATGCTAAAGTTGTTCTTTTCAGAGGCTGGCAGATGTTGGGAATAACTTCAAATATTTAGATCTTAAATATAGCTCAGAGGTTAGTAGAAATTCAACTTATAATATTTTTCCTTCAATGTTTATGTTTTTATTTCAATTAATCTAGTTTTGAAATTGGAATAAATAATGGATTTAGAGTTCTCGAATAATTACGCACATTCCATATACCACCCTCATCATTCCCTTTCGTGTTTATATAATCTATTATAAATTTTTTAATTTTATAAACTATTCTTAATTCAATCGAATTCTTTCTGAACTCTTGTTATTATCTGGCCTTTATCTTCCTAATATCACATTCTTGTTTTCATTTGTGTTTATAATTGTGGGGTTTGCTCATTTTGTGCTAAATGAGATTATGGTAGTTTTGTTTTACGACATATCAACCCTTTTTGGGTTATTTAATGCCGAATCTGGTCATTATAGTAAAAGTTTTTATGCTTCAAGTTCTTTATATCTTCAAATGTTTAATCATCGTTTTTGGTTTGGTAGTTTTGTTTTACGGCATATCAACCCTTTTTGGGTTATTTAATGCCGAATCTGGTCATTATAGTAAAAAATTTTATGCTTCAAGTTCTTTATATCTTCAAATGTTTAATCATCGTTTTTGGTTTGGTAGTTTTGTTTTACGACATATCAACCCTTTTTGGGTTATTTAATGCCGAATCTGGTCATTATAGTAAAAGTTTTTATGCTTCAAGTTCTTTATATCTTCAAATGTTTAATCATCGTATTTGGTTTGGTAGTTTTGTTTTACGACATATCAACCCTTTTTGGGTTATTTAATGCTGAATCTGGTCATTATAGTAAAAGTTTTTATGCTTCAAGTTCTTTATATCTTCAAATGTTTAATCATCGTTTTTGGTTTGGTAGTTTTGTTTTACGACATATCAACCCTTTTTGGGTTATTTAATGCCGAATCTGGTCATTATAGTAAAAGTTTTTATGCTTCAAGTTCTTTATATCTTCAAATGTTTAATCATCGTTTTTGGTTTGGTAGTTTTGTTTTACGACATATCAACCCTTTTTGGGTTATTTAATGCCGAATCTGGTCATTATCGTAAAAGTTTTTATGCTTCAAGTTCTTTATATCTTCAAATGTTTAATCATCGTTTTTGGTTTGGTAGTTTTGTTTTACGGCATATCAACCCTTTTTGGGTTATTTAATGCCGAATCTGGTCATTATAGTAAAAGATTTATGCCTCAAGTTCTAAAAATAAAATAAAAAAGGGGAGGGAGAAAGGGAGAGGGGCTGTTGTTTTTGTTTTGGGTTTTGTAGAACATAATTAAGTTTTACAAAAAAAAAAAAGAAGAAAAACAAAAAAACGTCAATGTAGGTGAATTTCGTCTCAGGGAGCCACAGGGCAGCCTGATCTGGTATCACCAGTGAGATTATGGAGTAATTCCAATTAAGCCTATCCTTAGAGCATTTCAACTACACTTTCTAATTACTATATTTTCCCTATCCAATCCGTTGTTTCATATATCTATCGGTATAACACATACATTTCCCATTGTAGTTATTAATTTCTTATTAATTCAGTTGGTTCGTCACAATCTAAACGAGTTATTTCCCCTTCATTTTCTTTAATAATATAAATTGATGTTTTCCAATATTCTAGTTTTTTTCTAATATTCTTTTTAACATTAATGCATACTATTTCCATAATGCTGTATCATCCTTTAATCAAATTCCTCATTTTACCTGGGTGTAATCAGATACCCCATTTCGGCTAGGTGTAATTAAATTACTTATTTAACCTGGGTGTAATTAAATATTTTATTACACCTAGGTGTAATTAAATTACTCATTTAACCTACGTGTAATTAAATACTTATGTTCGCCGAGGTGTAATCAAATACCTCATTTCATCGAGGTGTAATTAAATACATAATTTCACCTAGGTGTGAGTAAATACCTCATTTTATCTAGGTGTAATCAGATACTTCATTTCGGCTAGGTGTAATTAAATTCTTCATTTAACCTGGGTGTGATTAAATATTTTATTTCGCCTAGGTGTAATTAAATTACTCATTTCACCTACGTGTTATTAAATACCGCTTTTCGCCGAGGTGTGATTAAATACCTTATTTCACCTAGGTGAAATAAAATACTTCATTTCATCGAGGTGTAATTAAATACACAATTTCACCTAGGTGTGTTTAAATATGTCATTTTACCTAAGTGTAATCAAATACTTCATTTCACCGAAGTATAATTAAATACAGAATTTCACTTACGTGTAACTAAAAAACTCATCTCATCAAGGTATAATCAAATACCTCATTTCATCTAGGTGTAATCATATACCTCATTTCATCTAGGGGTAATACAATACCTCATTTCATCTAGGTGTAATATATATATATACCTAGTCCTAGCAATTTCAATTTCAATTTCAATTGCTGAAACAACACGAGAAACACCCGTGTCTGACGTTCTTCAACTTGTTCTTGCGGATCTATTTTTCTTTGTCGTAATCACTCGCCCATTTGTGAAACATCGAAACGTTTTCATATTCCTCATTTCTAATAACCGTTTCCAACGATTTTTATTTTAAAATTTCAATTGCTGAAACAACACGAGGAACACCCGTGTCTGACGTTCTTCAACTTGTTCTTACGGATCTATTTTCCTTTGTCGTCATCACTCGTCCATTTGTGAAACATCGAAACGTTTTCATATTCCTCATTTCTAATAACCGTTTCCAACGATTTTTATTTTAAAATTTCAATTGCTGAAACAACACGAGGAACACCCGTGTCTGACGTTCTTCAACTTGTTCTTACGGATCTATTTTCCTTTGTCGTCATCACTCGTCCAATTGTATAATTGTATGTGATTGGTTAGTCGGCATAAAGGCTGCTAATTTTTAATTGTATTCATTTATTTTATCATTTATAGAACAATATTTCGTCCGAAAAGATATTTTAAAGGTTGAATCGTCGGCGTCTCAATCAAACAATAATGCCATTCTGTTCCTTTGCATTTACTGTCTTTTTTAAGTAAATAAAAAAAACCTCGTACTTGCCGAGACCCCCTAAAATAATAACCAACCATAACTATGTCTACCAGATCCTCTAGCGACCAGCCATGCCAAGTCTGTCTAACCACTAATAAACGAAAACTAGGCGACTCTGCAACCAGTGCAATCTCTTTTTTCATTTATCATGTGTTGGCCTCAAGAAAAAAATGTCTGAAGAAATTCCAACCTGGCACTGTCCTTCTTGCTCCAAACTTAATATACGTCCTCCTCATTCGATTAAAATTTCCGAGATCATCTATGGTTCTCTCGATGCCGAAAGTATCCTTAAGTATCTCTCATCGAAGCGTAGACAACAACACGTTCTTATCAAAATTCCTAAAGCTGCTCGCATGTCTGCTGCCGACGCCCTCACTTCTTTCATCAATCGAGCTCTCGACAACAACGACGACATCTCTTGGGCTCAGCTCTTTCTGATAGAACCGGACACAATTTAGAGCAAGACCGGGTACATCCGGCAAGGGATTATGGGATGTTTACAATGACTCTGCATTTTTATCGGATTAGTACATAAATACATTAGATTATTTCGAATTTAGTACATATTAACGTGTAAAAAGTCGTGTAAAATACGAAAAAACTGCTACCTTTTGTCGGAAAGTGGTCCGGTTGACTGTCAGCGAGTGAATCGTTATTTGCGATTTTGAGATATTATGATCCCAGGATATGTACGGTGCTGAAGATATAAACTTTTTGACATGTCGTCGCGTAGTTTTTGAGGAGAAGCTTCACATACAGACATACATACATACATACATATCTCGCCACAGACCGCAAGCCACAGAGCGATTCTCTCGTCAGCAGAATTAAACATAGAATTGTTTATTTCGTAAGAAAAGTTTCCTTTAATAAAGTCTTTTCCCCTGCAATCTGTGCCCATACATACCGAGTCTACAATTTAAAACTCTGGCAGTTCGAGAATACGTCAAGCGGTCAACACCAAACTCCTACAGGGCGATGTTTCGGCCGCCGTAAGAATCATAACTTCCGACGACACGGACGTTCGTCCATCGGATGAAGTACTAGTCGCTCTCCGACTGAAACACCCACCGGCCCCAACGGACACCGACCCCTCCTAGTTTCGAAGAGATTGACTCCCAGGACATTTCGGTAGAACAGGTTATGTCCGCACTCAAGTCTTTTCGACCAAGCAGCAGCGGCGGCATTGACGGTCTCCAACCCGGGCACTTGAAAGACCTCACAGCTCCCCTAACAGCTGAAGCAAATCTTCGCCTTCGCTCTCCTATTACCCGTCTCTGCAACTCATTAATTAACGGCCAACTACCGAAGTTTGCATGTGATCTCTTTTTCCCCTCTAACTTGACCGCTCTTCGCAAAAAATGCGGCGGTATACGCCCGATAGCTGTCGGTAACACCTTCCGCAGACTCGCCTCCAAAGTTGTCTGTTTTGAGGCGTCAAAACATCTATCGCCCGAATTTCAACCAGTTCAACTGGGCATCGGTGTCTCAATGGGCTGCGAGGCTGCAACTGATGCCATCAGAGCAGCATTCAATTTCAGCAAGAAAGGCACCATACTAGTGAAGTTAGATATGACAAATGCCTTCAACACGGTGCGCAGAGATCATTTTCTTAACGTGTGCCATCGTCGGGCCCCTAACATCTACCGTCTTGCCCACACAGCTTACGCTGAACCCAGTCTCTTATTATGCAGAAACAACTCTATCTCGTCGGCTACAGGCGTCCAGCAAGGCGACCCAATGGGCCCCCTCCTTCTCTCCGTCGACGACATTGCCCAATCTTCCTCAACACCGATCAACATTTGGTATCTTGACGACGCCACTTTAGGCGGCTCTATCGATTCGGTGCTCCACAACATTGAACGGATCGTCCCAGCTCTGGCTGAAATTCGTTTGTTAGTTAACTCTAACAAATCTGAAATAATCAACTTGAACTGTTCCACCGTGGAGTTTCAACGGGGCCTAGATGGCCTACGACTCGCCCTGGGATCCGTCTCAATAACTTAACGGGACAACACAATAATTCTTGGGTCTCCTATCTGCTCTAAAGGTATAGATGCATCCCTACAAGACAAGTCTACAAAGCTAGAGTCTATGGCAGAGCGCCTCAACATGATCGACGCTCATGCGGCACTGTTCCTGCTGCAAAACTGTTTTGCAATGCCCAGACTTCTATTCACACTGAGAAGTACTCCATGTTACAACAAAATCGAAATTCTGGAAATTTTTGACAAAATTTTACGTCGCTCGGCCAGTGAAATGTGTAATGTTAATTTTAACGACACCGGTTGGCGCCAGGCCACTTTGCCGTTTCGGTTCGGTGGCCTTGGTTCGCGCTCTGCAACCGATACTTCGCTGCCGGCTTATGCTTCCTCGACTCACGCTTCGGCAGGTCTCGTTGACGAGATTCTCTTCTCATATCTCGAATCCCCGTCTTCAGATCTTTTGACAGCCGTTTTGTTAACATGGACGTCAACAAACCTTCAGCAACCACCCGATCTCATACATCAGTCGTCCTGGGACGACATTCAATGTCAATCCATGTTTGCCGAACTCGTCCGTAGCAGTAACCAGCATAGAGTTGCCTGCCTGAGAGCGTCGGCTTCACCTTGCAGCGGTGCTTGGCTCAGTGCCATCCGTTCGGCGACACTTGGAACCCTCTTGGACAATGACACTATCCGGATCACCGTCTAACAACGGCTAGGACTCCGTTTGTGCCACCCACACCGGTGTCGCTGTGGGCAGGTCGTTGACGAGTTTGCCCTGCATCCTCTCTCTTGTCGATTTAGTGCCGGCCGCCTGCCTCGCCACTCCGCCCTTAACGACGTAGTCAGGCGAGGTCTCAACTCGGCAGGTTTTGCATCTGTCCTTGAACCAGTCGGCTTGAACAGGAACGACAGTCGCAGGCCTGACGGGATTCCTGTGTTTGCTTTCCGAGCCGGAAAGCCGCTGATTAGGGACGCCACTTGTTCTTACTCCTTTTCATAAGCAAGGATTGCGGAATCCGCGGCGAAGCCCGGCACGGCGGCTCTGCTCGCCGAAACAAGGAAGCGCGGAAAATATAGGTCGCTCACTCACCGTTTCGTCTTCCAACCAATTTCAGTGGAAACGTCGGGTGTGCTTGGCCCCGAGACTGTTAAATTTTTTCAGGACATTGGACGGAGGATTTCAACGTCTAGGCACGAGCCCCGTGAGTCAGCCTGGTTGTTCCAACGCATCTCCCTGGCTATCGTTCGTGGCAACTCTATGTCAGTAACGGCGGCGTCACTTCCGTTCTAATCGTCATCTGTTGACTATCTCTTTCTTTCTCTGACAATTGTTTCAAGCCTTATTGTTTTTTCTCTTTATGGAATAATTGTACGTGAGTAAACCACCTTATATCATAAAGTTCTAGCAGTGTAATGAATACCTCATTTAACCTAGGTGTATTTTAATACCTTATGTCACCTAGGTGTGATTACGTACATCATTTAACCTAGGTGTAATTAAATATTTAATTTAACTTAGGTGATATTATATACCTCGTTTTACCTAGGTGTAATCAAATGCCTCATTTCACCTAGGCGTAATCAAATTATTATATATATATATATATATATATATATATATATATATATATATATAATATTTGTTATTGTTTATTATCTATGTACGTATACGTTTTGCCCTTTTTTTAATCGGGACTTATCAGCATAGAGATATGACTATTAACTTCCGGTCATGCGATTCGAAACCCCGGATTACAAGTATTTTTCAACTCAAATCCGACGCCTTAACCACTCGGTCTAAATAGCGAATAAACGGTGGTAATTTTAACACTTAATCGGTGGGCTTAAGTCTAAGGCATTCTATTTTTTTAAGGGAAGGAGGGATGTATTTTAAAGCTAGTGACGTCATGCTGTGTTAATACTACACATACAATGCTCTACTTTTTCGAGGAAAGACAAATATATATATATATATATATATATATATATATATATATATATATATATATATTTAGATTTTTCACTTATAAAATAGATCATTCAGTGAAGACCGGGGGTGTTCCAATAAAAAACAAGCTCGATGATACTCGATTACAGAGCACAGAGCATTTATATGCGATTTTATTAAGGCTTACTAAAGCATTCCTTTCAGGACACCAATGATCACCATTAAATATTTTTTCTTACAAATATTATTTATTCAAATAAAAATTTTTTTCCTACACGTGTTTAACTACCAAGCAGGTACTTGCTTGTAAGATCATCAGGGAAATTAAATGTCTTATTCCAGACATTTAATTTCCCTGATGATCTGCCAAGCAAGTACCTGCTTAATAGTGAAACACGTGTAGGAAAAAAACATTTAATTTGAATAAATAATATTTGTAAGAAAACATCTTTAATGGTGATCATTGGTGTCCTGAAAGGAATGCTTTGGTAACCCTTCATAAAATCGTATATAAATATAAATAAATATATATATATATATATATATATATATATATATATATATATATATATATATATATATATATATATATATATATAGCTGAGGTTTAACTGATAATTTTTAATATTTAACAAATTTATATTTTTCATCATCACTTTTAATTATAATCTAAATTCTGTTTTAGTATATGGATCTCAATTATTCTAATTACTTCCTATCATCATGATGTTTTCTAGTTGTGTGAGATCAAAGTGTAGTATCTGTACCGATAGCTTGCTACACTCCGCTGATCGGTACCGTCTTAGGGATTGTCCTGTGTCGTTCTAGGAAGGCCATATTTACCTTCTCAGCCTTTAAATAGGGGTTAGGTTATTGCTTATCGCCTGAAGCGCCCCTAACGAGTAATGCTGGCTGAGCTGGCCAGACATTGTTTGTAGGCTAGAGTGGTCTTCCTCTAGAGCGCTGACTTTTCAATCCCACTTTCCGACCTTGTGTCAGATTTTACCGCTGTGGGAGATAAAAAAAAATTAAAAAATTAAAAAAGCAAGATGTTTCCAGTCAGTTATTGTTTAATTAACTGTAATGAACAATTACGAATAACTTTGCCTATTTTTCAATTATCTCCCCTTTGGAGAACTCTTCTGTATTTACTAAACAATAAAAATTAGCAGTACCGACTTTGTATGCTGAATAAAGCTTTCTCAAGTTACGTTTGTTCTCGTTTCTCGTTATATTAACAATTAATTGGTTCTTCCTAATATTAATTACTGACACTTATATAATTCGAGATAAATATATTTATTTACTATAAAATATCTCCGTCCAGGACGTAAGCCATTTTGTGACATTTTTCGCCGTTTTTTCTCATATGTAAACAACATTTTTTTAAAATTAGGTTTTATCTTTCTAATCAAATATATACCTTGACCTTAATAACCGTTGTTCTTATTGATCGTGTATCTGTTGTTTTTATTAGTATTGCTAAGTTCTAAATAATAACATGAAAGAATCACTATTCAAACACTCTTTTCTTTCCACATAAAAATGTAAAATAATTGTCGATTTTTTCCTTCTTTTTCTCTTCTCTCTTTCCCCTTAATGTCTGATCTATAGCAATCCTAATACCGTATTAATTATCCCTAGGATTACTTTAAAAACATCGTTCGAAGACATTGTTTTCATATCTATACTTATGATATCTTAATGTAAATACAGCTTTGAAACACCGTTGAAATGATAAACTTTGAAATTTTAGAATCAGCCCACATAACGCGAAATTTTGTCAAATAAATAAAATATGTATTAAATCATTTCTTTAATCAAAATTTTCGGTTTCAAAAAAACTTATTCATGGTGATACAGACAAGTGTTTCCTCTTTTTTCTTTATTTTTCTTGGTAAATTTATAGAAGTGCACCTTTCGTATTTCGACCCTTAAAAAAAAAGTATCCTACTTTTTTGGGCAAATCACATGTAAACAGCCTCAACAAATATCCGCTATGAAAAAAATTTATGAAAATTGTTATTATTGTAGATTTTAGGATGGGGGGTCACTTTCCTATATAAGTTATACGTAAAGTGAGCACCCGTTTCTTGGCCACCGAATCTCACCTCTCGTGTTTCGACCCCTAAAAAAAAAGTTTATACTTTTTTTGGCAAATTACATGTAAACAGCCATCCATAACAAATATCCGCTATGAAACAAAAATGATATTTGTTGAGGCTGTTTACATGTAATTTGTCCCAAAAAGTAGAAACTTTTTAGGGGTCGAAATACGAGTGGTGAGATTCGGTGGCCAACAAATGCGTGCTCACTTTACATATAACTTATATAGGAAAGTGATCCCCCACCCTCTTAACATCTAAAATGGCTGTTTACATGTAACTTGCCCCAAAAAGTAGAAACTTCTTTTTTTAGGGGTCGAAATACGAGAGGTGAGATTCGGTGGCCAAGAAATACGTGCTCACTTTACGTATAACTTATTATAGGAAAGTGACCCCCCCCCTCCTAAAATCTAAAATAATAAAAATGTTCATTTCTTTTCATAGCGGATATTTATTGAGGCTGTTTATATGTAATTTGCCCAAAAAAGTAGAAACGTTTTTTTTTTAGGGGTCGAAGTACGAAAGGTGCACTTCTATAAATTTACCTTTTTCTTTCATAGTCGAAGTCTTACGTCGAAGCTGAAGATCGACGATATTCTGGTGTTATTAAAGAGACTGTTTTTTTAATGTCCGATCTGTAGTGGAGTACAATAATGAGATCTAAGTGTTACTACAGCTTAGAAACGCCGTTGAAATGATAAACTTTGAAATTTTACAAGCAGCCATCTTGGCGCGAGATTTTGTCAAATAAATGAAATATTTATTAAATCCTTTTTGTTAATCCAAATTTTCGGTTTAAAAAAAGCTTCTGGTGTTATTTGTTTTTTGTCCAATCTGTAGTGAAGCGTGCTGAAACGCGTGTGTGCAACAATGAGATTTAAAAGTTACTACCGCTTAGAAACGCCGTAGAAATGATAAACTTTGAAATTTTAGAATCATCCAACATGACGTAAGATTTTGGTCAAATAAAACTGCAATAATGAGATTTAAAAGTTACTACAGCTTAGAAACGCCGTAGAAATGATAAACTTTGAAATTTTAAGATCATCCAACATGACGTAAGATTTTGGTCAAATAAAACTGTAGTAACACTTACATCGCATTATTCTACACACGCGTTTAACGCTGTAGTGTTTATAAAACCCGACATGTTATGTTTCTACAAAGAGTTTTTAAAATTTAGTTAGCGTTAAGAATTTTTTATTTAAATATAATTTGTTAATTTTTTATCATAGTTCACCCCAACTAAGGCAGGTCGCCACTGTAGACGTAAGGGGCTACTGAGAAAAAGATTGAAATTTTAGAAGGGGTCAACCTAAATTAGAAGCTGTGCAGCGAGATGTATGTTTTAAATTTCTGTATGTCAGTACCGTCAGAAAAACAGTGAGTAGGGAGGGAGTTCCAGAATCCAGCAGCACGAGGAAAGAAGCTTTTGGACTAGAAAGCTCTTCGGTATCTGGGGACTTCTACAGTGAATGGATGGGATTTATCTGACTGTCGGGTTGGTCTAGTACATTTGCGTCGTGGGGACGCCAGAGCAGCAAGTTCATCAGAGCACAGTCCATTGAAGAACTTGTAAAACAGGCACAAGGAAGCAACATTGCGGCGATGGGACAGGGGCTGGAGCTTGGTGGATACTGAGGAACCTTTTAAATTGGCGACTCTTTCTTGGACCTTAAATGATGCTCCAGCCCAGATGTGGCAACAATACTCCATGCGTGGGCGGATGGTCGCTTTGTAGAGATATAGGATACTGTCAGGTGTGAGAAATTTACAAGCACGGTAGAGGGAGCCGACCTTTCTTTGCAGCAGCCCTGGCAATGTCTACACTGTATTAAAACACATACAGTCTGGGAATATACGTTTATTTGCGACGGTGATTTCTGATCGATGGATCGCACCATCTGTCGCTATATTTCCGGTGTAAGATCAAAGTGTATTGTCTTGGCCTTCGGTGTTTGATTTACGCCGGTCTATGGGTCTGTCCTGTGCAGTTCTAGGAGGTCCACCCTCCCAGGGTTTGCCTCCCCTCTTTGGGGAGGAGTAAGTTTATTGCTTTCTGCCTGAGGCGCCCCTACCGGAGAATGCCGATGGGGCTGCCCAGGCAATTCTTAATGGCCAGTGCTCACTTTCTCGGGCGCTGTCTTTTCAAACCCCACTTTCTCGACCCGACCTTGAGTCACATCTTACTTGTGGGAGTAAGATAAAACTGGCCTTGTGCTTAACCTCCTGGAGAGGAGGTAAATAAATACTTTACAGACGTAGGCGCCTAGATGGTAGTGTCTATGAATTAACTTAATCTTATACTTTGATACACCCTAGTCAAATCTTAAGACAGTTGGATTTCACGCTGGCAAACCCTTCGAACATACATGGCGGCCGAATAGTTGACAGACTCCGCTTCAGTGGATAACTGTGGAGAATGCTGATGAACGAGAGTCTAGGAACTTACTGATAATTCTTAGCGATTCTTTCTTCTACATATCGGAAGGATTATTTTTTTTGGTTTCCAAAATTCGCAGCCTTATTCGCAATATTCAAACGATACTTCTCACAAAGTGACTCCAAACGATTTACAGAATCCATTAAGAAGATTCATATTTTTTCACCAGAAAATTATAATTAAAAAATTCAGGCATCAAATGAATACAACACATTTTGTAGGACGCGTGTGAGAGAAAGCGCAGTAAACAGCATATTCCATGTCTTGTGAATTATTTTGACAGAAAACCATTATAGAATAATTGACTGACAACCTTATTTATTCTCTAATTTAGTTTATTTCATTATTTGAAATGAAAAAAAAAAGATGAATACTTTTTAGTTCAAATCAACAAGTAAAAAATAATATTTTTCGGGATTGACGGAAAATTTCGATTTTATTTTTAGAAAACGAATAGAAATTTGAGTTCTGTAAAACTAAATCTCAAAGTAGTTTGAGCAAAATACGAATATAAAGAATTAGAAAAATAAAAAATGACATGAAATCTACGATCTCAGAGAGTTTTATTGCATTGTCAAATCGACAATTTCTATCGAAGAATTAACAGAATCTAATCCCGTAAAATGGAGGTCCGCTTTCAACTCGGCTAAAGAGATTAGTCACGTCTACACAAGTCTTTTTTAAACAAATATAATTATTTATGAATAGTTTTGCAAGATCCAAAGAGCAGCTTGTTTCTTCTTCTCGAAGATTCATCAGTATGGCTATTTTTACATAAATCGTGATTATTGATTAAAAAAAAGAAGCATCGTAACAAAATAAAAATAAGTGTAAGGAAATTAACATCTTTGAAGCACGGATTTGTAATTCGACCCCTCGGGAGTAATACCATCAACATGAGGAGGAAGAAAAGAAGAAAAAAATTATAAGACAGTCTCGTCTGACAAAGTTGTTCTACAACGAAAGCTTGCAAAAAAAATTAAATAAATAATTTTTTCATTTAAATTGCACGATTGTTGATTTTAAAATATTTCACTTTAATACATTCTAATCCGTGCTTCTAAGATGTTAATTTCCTTACTTTAAAAAAGCGCCAATATTCGCATAACATCGCCAGGACTACACTTTCCTAACGTCGTAAGAACTTGACGTCTCTTTCTGCTCATATCGTGATTCGACTCCTCGGGGTTAATACCATCAAAATGAGGAGGGAGAAAAAAAAAAAAAGAAACTATAAGACAGTATCGCCTGACAAGGTTGTTCTACAACGAAAGCTTGCGAAAAAAATAAATAAATAAATGAATTTTTCATTTAAAATTGCACGATTGTTGACTTTAAAAATATTTCACTTTAAAAATAAGTGTATCTAATGTTTACATTTCATTAGAATGTGTGTTAAATATTCTGTCAATGAGGGATGATTCGTTAATCTGAAGATTTTAAATCAAGAATCGTATCCTTGAAATGCATTTGTTGTTTTTTTTGTTCATTTTGCCCTTTCTGTTTAGAGATGTGTTACATGACGAGGGCAGTTTTGAATAGAACATTTTGAGCGACACTTTTGAGAAACCACGTGACTTCCGGGCGAATATTTTTGTTGTATTTGATTGGCGATTCTTAACGCAAGAGAACGTGTCTAGGGGCTGACGCCAATAGTTTTAGAGAGAGAGAACGACGCGCACAGTGTAGCATTGATGTTGCGAGAATAATTATCCGTCAATCTATCTGTCTGTCTTCCTCCCTCTCTCATACGTACGAAAGTGACGTTTACCATTGATGGTTTTGCGACTGTTCTTCTCTTGTAAAAAAAAAACTTTATTAACAACTAAACATCGGCGTCCGAGTGATTGTATCCAGAGACAAGCTAGAACCTGGGTTCACGACAACGACGACGACGACGACGATGACGACGACGATAGTGACGGCGACGTCACCGGTGTATCCAAAAATATTAAATATAACCCAATTTAAACAATCTGAATATTACAAACCGTTCAGATCACAAAATCGTCTTAGAAATCTAAAAGGCGATGATTTCTTATTTTCTTTGCAACCTGCTTCTGACAGAAGAAAATTAACGTTGCTAGTCTTGCTCTACTCTACCGTTTCTTCATGGAAGGTGCTCGACTGAGCTCCGATCTCTAGTTTATCCCTGTAAAATATTCACAGAAAAAAAAACCGTCTATCAACAACTATTGAACTCATTTTCCTTTCTTCCTCCGTATACCTGGTGTTAAACGGAGCTTCCATGAGCAGGGTTTCTTTTCAAGAATTACCCGTCTGTGAAACACAATATCACGGGTCTGCTTCCAAGATGACTACAACATGGTCGTTTTCAAGTTCAACGTTAACAAATTCTTGTTCAGCCGTCCTCTTAAATAATCAAATTCTATCTAATTTCAACCGTCATCCAATTTCTACCATCATCTCTAATTCTGAAGGTGTTTGTCTCACCATTATACTTACCAACCTATTAACACTAATCCTCGAGTGGCATTCCGGCCTTGATAAAGGTGTGACTCATATAGTTTTATACATTCTTCTGCGTCTTATTGTCCCCTTTATTAAATCATCATCATATCTGTATCTCTGTACTCTACGAAGCCACCATCCGCCCATGCATGAAGTATTGTTGCCACATCTGGGCTGGTGAATCATCTACTAGTCTCTCCCTCCTTGACAAGGTCCAAAAAAGAGTCGCCAGCCTAATAGGTCCCTCACTGTCAACCAAGCTCCAGTCCCTGTCCCATCGCCGCAATGTAGCATCCTTGTGCTTGTTTTACAAATACTTCAATGGATTATGCTCCGATGTATTGGCTACTCTGGTGCCCCCTCGACGTAAATTCACTAGACTAACTCGACAATCAACTAAATCTCATTCATTCACTGTGAAGGTCCCCAGATGTCGGAGAGCCTTCTACTCAAATAGCTTCTTTCCTCGTGCTGCTGGCCTCTGGAACTTCCTCCCTGCCCCCTGTTTCCCCGACATTACTGACATGCAGAAATTTAAAATTAATGTAAACAGACATCTCGCTGCGCAGATCCCAATTAAGGTTGCCCCCCCTAACCTTCTCCCCTTTTCTTTCTTTTTAGTAGCCCCTTACGTCTACAGTACCAGATGGTTCATCACTTAAGTCCCTGAGGATGTGTTCCATTGTTTGTCTACGATTTCCACAAGGACAGTTGCTTGTTGTTACTGGTGCTCACCTGCTGATGTTGCTGGCTGAACTTTTAACGTTCGCTTCGGTTCGGTCCGGGTCATCCAGTTTTTACTTAGGAGATCCATTCCATCTGGGAGGTGTTCTCTGGGTTCTTGGACACCTTCATTCAAGTAACCATTCCAATCATTCCATCTCCCAATGTGGCAATTCTGTGACCAGGTCAAGACTCCCATTAGTGATTTCAAACTGCTTCTTGATTTCAATCTGCCTCTTGGTTGTCCATGACCAGATAGGAGTTGTCTTCTGTCGGTTTTCCTGTTTGTGTTTTCGATTCTCACACGGGCATCCCTTCGGATATGGGGGGGGGGGGAGGTTTAATGCCAGTCAATCTGTAAACATCTTCACATGTAGTTACGTAGTCAGGCTCATATCTCGTATTAGCTTATACCTTCAGGTCGGCTATATATCTGAGGTTGTTTATTATTTCATCTGTGTTTGTAAACTTTATCCGGCATCGGATTCCATGAGTATGTGTTGCATTGCCCTAATAGGTCCCTCACTGTTAACCAAGCTCCAGTCCCTGTCCCATCGCCGCAATGTATCATCATTGTGCGTGTTTTACAAATACTTCAATGGATTATGCTCCGATGAATTGGCTACTCTGGTGCCCCCCTCGACGTAAATTCACTAGACCAACTCGACAATCAACTAAATCTCATTAATCACTGTGGAGGTCCCCAGATGTCGGAGAGCCTTCTACTCAAATAGCTTCTTTCCTCGTGCTGCTGGTCTCTGGAACTCCCTCCCTGCCCCCTGTTTCCCCGACAGTACAGACATGCAAAAATTTAAAACTAATGTAAACAGACAACTCGCTGCGAAGATCCCAATTTAGGTTGACCCCTCTACTTTCTTCCCTTTTTTTTTTCTCAGTAGCCTCTTACGTCCACAGTGGCGGCCTGTCTTGTTTGGGGTGAACTATGTTTTTAACAAAAATTACCCGTTCTTTCGGGCTACCCGGTAAGATCCAACAAGATTGACAAAGAACGGAACGTATATGGACAACTTTGGTTTTCTTTATTTCCCATCACCGGATGATTTACGCCGGCTACGCACACACATATAAAAATATCTTTTTGCCATATTTTTGTCTCATGTAAGTATTTTTCTTGCTGAGGTCACAGATTTGGTTTCTGCTAGAAACTCGTTCGTATATACATCCGATTGGAAAGCAATTTGCTTTGCATTGTCTATCTGAGCGTGAACTGAAGCAATTGTTCCACACGCACTTCCAATTGCCTGTTTGATGAAATACAAGTCAGGGGATTCCTTCACGGTACCAACTTGCTTATCAGTCG
Organism: Sepiola atlantica; assembly: GCA_963556195.1. Taxonomy (NCBI): domain Eukaryota; kingdom Metazoa; phylum Mollusca; class Cephalopoda; order Sepiida; family Sepiolidae; genus Sepiola; species Sepiola atlantica. Next base: position 95,938,816 of record OY744535.1, read on the forward strand.
CAGTTTTATTCAGCGGACACGAAAGCCTAACAGAAAGACGGGCTTGGGTACCATAGCCAATAAAGCTTCATCGGTGCCATAAACATGGGTAAACTCCCATCCTTCAGGTACTTCGATACTCTGATCACCAAGCGCTCCGGCTCTTCGCGTTTCTGAAACCGCCGTCTGTCAAGTCTCGCTTGCACTGCGGAACCTTCTCGTTTTTATAGTGTTCAAGTTGATTTCCTTTTTTCTCGACGTCCCACTGGCTGGTACCATTTAAAAAAAAATTATTTTTTATTTTTATTTTTTAATTTTTTTAATTAATTTTTTTTTTTTTTAAATTTTAATTTATTATTATTATTATTATTATTATTATTATTATTATTATTATTATTATTATTATTATTATTATTATTATTATTTGTACTCACTAGGAGTTCTCACACAGATCATCGTCAATGATTGATCACCGACAACAACCAGTGGTATTTCCTGGTGTCTGAGTGACAACAAGCCTCGCTAGATTTCTAGTATTATTTACTTCTTTTCGATAACCACCGCAAATAATCTTACGGTATCGCAATAGCTTCTTACCATTGATTTCTCGATGGTAAGGACCATTAGTCTTCTCTGGGATTAGGGTGGCAATAAGCCTCTACAAGGTCCCATCATTCTCCGCATTCTTCCAGTGGAGGTCTGGTTTGTGCTGTCCCTCCTCGGTATTATTATTATTATTATTATTATTATTATTATTATTATTATTATTATTATTATTATTATTATTTCATAGCAGTCTCAACGTTTGGATGGTTTTAGTTGGAGTTTTCGTTTTTTAACATCATGTCAATTTTTGTTTACCTTCGACATTCAAGCTGTACCTTAACACTTTCGCTGTTCCAACATGCACACCTTTTACAGAATTGGAAAAGGAAGTGTCTTTTCAATCTGTTTAAGCCATTTATGGTGGCTTTTCGTTATGGTTTCAAACGTTCCAATTACAACGGGAACCACCTTTACTTCTTTACATTTCCATAGTCGAACTAATTCCCATTTTAGATCTTGATATTTTTTTTCGTGTTCTTTCTCCTGCACTCTATTATCGAAGGGACAGGCTTATTATTATTATTATTATTATTATTATTATTATTATTATTATTATTTACTCACTAGGAGTTATCACACTGGTCATCGTCAGTGGTCACCCACTGCCGACAACCTGTGGTATTCCCTGGAGTCTGAGTGACAACAAGTCTCCTCAGGCCTCCAGCATGCTCCACCTCTTTTCGTTCATCACCGCTGATGACCTTGCGGTAATCGCAACAGCCACCTACCAACGATTTCCCGCTGATAATGGCCATTGGTCTCCTCTGGGGCCCGAGTGGCAACAAGCCTTCCCAAGGTCCCAGAGCTGTCCGTTCTCTTCCAGTGGAGGTCTGGTTTTGCGCTTTCCCTCCTCGACCCTCTGTCCATAATTTTCGTGGCGTCAGCCTATGCTTGCGCCTCTCTCGTGCGGTTGTATTTTCCCCGGTTCTGTTGTCTTGTGCTTCCATTTATTATTATTATTATTATTATTATTATTATTATTATTATTATTATTATTATTATTATTACTATCATTATTATTATTATTATTATTATTATTATTATTATTATTATTATTATTATTATCATTATTATTATTATCATCATCATTATTATTATTATTAATAATTTAACTCTAATCCTATTTCAAACTTTGTGAGAGATAAATATGTTATTTCAAAAGTTTGAAAATACATATTGTATTTCCAACTGTTCAATTTCGGGCCGGATGTACTTAGATGTCGCTTGGCAGGAATAAAACTTACGTGACATAGAGACACACCTGACCGGCATCCTAAGTTGGGATGTGTGCAGCGAAATGTTTGGTTGCATTAGTTTTAAATGTATCCATGTTGGTAAAGTCGAGGAAACAGGGAGAGTTGCAAACATTACTAATGCTATTAAAGTTTAGCATTACAGACTAGCAAAAATCATTTTTTTAAACTTGACCCTGACAGACTACCGACGGAGACAGCTTCACATAGACATGTGTGGTCGCAGCTAAAATCAGCCGTGTGTCCGTCTAATGTTAAGTGTTTTAAAAGTTATATCATGCCTCTATCTGGAATCGTGACTGACCAAAGTGCGGGTGGACTTGTTGTGGACGTAACTTAAAAATCAATTAACGGAACCAAAATAGCAACTTCATAATGGCTTTAATGAGCTTTTAAATTAGCGCGTTGAAATTCGCCGAGAACGTAATCATCTTTATAATAGATAAATTGGAACATTATTTCACTAGATTTTAAACCATTTGGCAGAAAATTAATGTTTTAATATCCAATTTGTAAACAAAAACGCCTGCGTCACATTTCCAATTTGAACAGCAAAGTATCACGAATCTATGTTGAGCCTTGCAGTATGCATTAAGAAGAGGCACGAATATATATCAAGCACGGATGCACGGCGTTGTGTAGTCTGCGTGAAAATATTGTCAAAAATAGTATTTCAAACTTAAAGTTATAAGAAGTATATTAGACGTAAAACGTGTCGGGATAGTGCGTAAGGCGGGAAGTAACTAGAAACACGTAGCAGATAAGCTTCGACTATCTTCCTTGTGTTTGTTTGGGCTGCAAGATAGGAAAAAAAGAGAGATAACTGCTCCCATTCCACCAGGAGCATGCGAGATGGACCCATGAACTGTGGGGGGGGGGCTGGTGTCAGACAAGTGACAACTTCACGTTCGCGTGCTGTGTAGACAAACCGCTGATCTACACACGTGACATGTGAGGTATACACTAGAACATCATGGAAGCGAAATATATACTAGAAGCGACGGTGACATACGTATACATCGAACACTAAAACGAACGAGTTCTGAAGAGGTCGCCTTGTTAATCGAGCGTAAACAATTATCCGTAAGGTGGTGCAAAGATGGTTGGCTGTATTTAATGCTAGCAAAACAAAGCTGCTTTCCATTAAAAATTATAAGAATACTACCCTACGGCCGAAATATTATGAGAATTAGATCCCAGATTAGAATTGGAGTCTGAATACGAATAATATAAAATAAAATTAGGGTCAGGATAAGAAGGAAGTAACCATAAACATGCAGGGAATAAGCTTCGAATATCTTCTTGTTTTTCTGAGGTTCCGATATATATATATATATATATATATATATATATATATATATATATATATATATATATATATATATGTATATATATATATATATATATATATATATATGTATATATATATATATATATATATATATATATATATATATTATAATATAAAATGAAGTAATAAGATAAGGTGACAATCAAATTTTATTAGAATTCAAAGTTCAAGCAAAGTAGCTTAAACTTTGAATTCTAATAAAATTTGATTGACACATAATTTTATTACTTCATTTTATATTATAATATTAATGCTCTATCCAGTATATTGAGCTTCAGTTTTTATCCGGATGTTTCACTAATTATAAGATATTAGTTGACGCTTATATCTTTTGTTGGATTGCTTCATATATATATATATATATATATATATATATATATATATATATATATATATATTTACATGTATATGTATATACATATATTTATATATATATACATATATACATATACATATATATATGTATATGTATATGTATATGTATATTTATATTATATATATACATATATAAACAAATAAATATATGTATATATATATACATATATATATATATATTTATATTTATATGTATATATATACATATATTTATATATATATATATTTTTATATATATACATATATATATATTTATATGTATATGTGTATGTATATGTATATTTATATAATATATATATATATGAATAAATATATGTATATATATATATATATTTAGAGAGAGAGAGAGAGAATGAGTTATTTACTGTCGATTCCGATTTTTGTTAAAGTTTTTATGCTTCAAGTTCTTCATATGTTCGAGTATTTATTCATGGTGTTTTGTGTGGTTGTTTTGTTTACGGCATATCAACCCTTTTCCGGTCATTTAATGTCAAATCAGGTCATTTTTGTAAAAGTGTTTATGCTTCAAGTTCTCTATAGGTTCAGGTATTTATTCATGGTGTTTGATTGAGTAAAACTGGGGAAGGGGAGGGGGAAGGAAAGAGGGGAGGGAGAGAATTGTTGTTTCTTTGGTTGGGATTTTGCAGAACATGATTGAGTTTTGAAAAGAGAAAAAAAACAATAAATCGTCAATGTTTTGTGCATTTTGTGTCAGGAAGCCGATATTTTCAGACAGCCCGATCTTGTAGCACCAGACGAATTAGAAGATGATCGGAAAGTAACTCTTTATAGATAAAGTTTCTCAAGCTGTCTGGTAACCGCATCAACTGATTTCGAAAAAGCAGGTGGAACGTCGTGACTCCCGTTTCGGTCTTATTTTGTATTTTACTCATCCCATTCCTATATATCATATACAAACACACATAAATATATATATATATATATATATATATATATATATATATATATATATATATATATATATATATATTACTTATTAACACACATACTTATAACTGGTGATACCAGATCAGGCTGCCCTGTGGCTCCCTGAGACGAAATTCACCTACATTGACGTTTTTTGTTTTTCTTCCTTTTTTTTTTTTTTTGTAAAACTTAATTATGTTCTACAAAACCAAAAACAAAAACAACAGCCCCTCTCCCTTTCTCCCTCCCCTTTTTTATTGTTATTTTTAGAACTTGAAGCATATATCTTTTACTATAATGACCAGATTCGGCATTAAATAACCCGAAAAAGGTTGATATGCCGTAAAACAAAACTACCAAACCAAAAACGATGATTAAACATTTGAAGATATAAAGAACTTGAAGCATAAAAACTTTTACTATAATCACCAGATTCGGCATTAAATAACCCGAAAAAGGTTGATATGCCGTAAAACAAAACTACCAAACCAAAAACGATGATTAAACATTTGAAGATATAAAGAACTTGAAGCATAAAAACTTTTACTATAATGACCAGATTCGGCATTAAATAACCCAAAAAGGGTTGATATGCCGTAAAACAAAACTACCACCACATACTTATAAACACACATAAATATATATATATATATATATATATATATATATATATATATATATATATATATATATATATTACTTATTAATATCTAATACATATTGTTCAAATTAAAAAAATAGGGGGTATCTTCTACCCCTATTTACTTCCTTTTCCTAAAACTATATAAAACTAAATATTGTCCACATAGTGACCCCCTTACGTCTAGCAGCTCTTTTCCTAAATAAATAATAGTCCGTTAATAAGTTTAGGAGTTAATCATGTACATACAAATACATAAACATATAATTATACCTTATTTATCCCCAACTGCCAATGTTTATTTATAAATACTATTATGGTATATGTTTTCAGAATCGTCTGATCTATTCCCGGCATCCTTTGTTCCAGCTCGTTTGACTCGTTGGTCTAGTGGTCTTCATCAATTCGTTGTGTTGATACCTTATAGTAATACAGCTTTTTTCTAACATCTGCAAACTTGTGGAACTCTCTACCTGCTGACAGTTTCCTTCCTAATTTTCCAAGACTAAGGTCAATATGTGCATTCTGTCTTTAAGATAATCATATTTCGTACCTGTTAGCCCCTCACGCAAGTGCCTTGTTTTCATCGATTTCCATAAAAAAAGTGAGTAAGTCGTCGTTTAGGTACTATTCGAAAAGCAAGGAAATTCCCAAATGTTTACACTTTTATTGTCATTAAGGGTATGACTACATATCAACAAAACCATTTAATTACCACATCACTACAGTATAAATCTCTATGCATGAGTGGATAAAGTGTGTGAAGTGCGCTGAAGAAAAATTCCTACCAGTATAATACATACCCCTGTTGTGCTCGCATACCCTTAATGACACTAAAAGTGTAAAAATTTAGGAATTTCCTCGCTTTTGTACATTTATTGTATATGCATTTTCATCTTAACCTTATTAAGGGCATATGATTTCAGTATACTGGCATTTTTCATGGAATGTCACTACCTTTGTAAAGGCTATGCCTCAATACAAGGGTAATTTTAAAGGTTGTTTGGAATTTTCTGGAAACCTAAGGTATATGGTAAACTGAAATTAAAATGTGATAAACTAGACCCTAGAACCTCTATCTCTGCCAAAAATCAGCTGAATCCATCAAATAGTTGATGAGATACAGGTGGCACATACGTACGTACGTACACACGGATAACACAAAATCACTCCTGACCTTTCTGGATCTCTGGGTTGCATTGACTAATGATGCTGAAATTCTACACACTTATAGAACCTATCAAATAAAAAATTTGTGCAAAGTTTTAACTAATTTGGTTTGTTGGTTTTTGAGTTATGATTGATCAAAGAAATGAGATTTCCAGCATAGGCCATTTTTAAGTCTATTAAGGGATAGAGCGCTCTCGCGCCTCCCTTGATATTTACAAGAAGCCGAGTGTTTCATTTAAAACAGTTAAGCAAAATACATTAAAGATACTCGCGCTGCACACGGCGGGCATGCGCACACCTGCTTTGTTTGAAAACAGATTAATGTCTTTATTTATTATTCCAACAACAAGAACTGATTTACGTGGCGTGATTTGCTGCATTGTGTTCCGATAAATTCCGATCGAAGCGACAGTTTCTATCTATAATGCCTGTTGTCTTTAACAAAGAAAATAAATTGCAATTTGCACAACGTTAATACGAGAACAGTTGATCAATTATCGCGGGAGGTTAAACTCGTTCGTGGGAAATAGTTAAATCGGTTAGTCAGCAAAAACATAATTTGATTCTCTTATATAAAACAAAGCTCAACATTATTTACACGTGACAGAATAAGTATTCGGGAACAAAGAAAGAAGTTAAACTTCTTATGTTCGATATTGAGCGAGTAGGCGCACTAGTATATGAAATGGTTAGTTGAGAACAACAGAAAATTAAAAGTTTAGCTCGAATAAACTTTATGAACCCCAGGTGAAGATTGCTACATTGCTCGAAGAGATAAGAGATGAGAGACTGTGATGAGAGACAGCGTGGACGTATAAATTGATATGCACTGAGAAAATATATAAAACAGTTAGTATCTCTCTCTCTATATATATATATATAGAGAGAGAGAGAGAGAGAGAGAGAGAAAGAGAGAGACAGACAGACAGACAGACAGATACTCACTGTTTTATATGTTTTATTTTTTATTTTTATCTCTTATCTTTTTTTTTCCTTTATATATTCTATTATTATTTTTTTATTTTACATTATATTTTACTTTGTTTTATTTTCATTTTATCTTTAAAATTTTGATAATGTTTATAATGTATTTTTATCATTATTATTATCGCTTTATCTTTATATTTTCATTTTATATTTGTAACTTATTCCTTTTTCTAATATTTGTCCCTGCATCTCCTCCTGTCAATAGATGTTCCTCTAAGACGAACTTGTTATTTTCTTCCTTGAATTTTCTGTAAGATGTGCTGCTAAAGGCGCTGATAAAAAGACGTTCTGGAGTGGCTTTGTAAAAAAATATTTTAAATTGAAAAATTTTTTAAATAAAAATTAAAGTATTTCCAGAATGTTTTGGAAACGACCGTACGCCATACTAGACTTGTTGTTCTAATTCTTTGAACAATTGGAATGTTCTGATTCATTAAATCATCTTATATATATATATATATATATATATATATATATATATATATATATATATATATATATATATATATATATATATATATATATATACATAGTAAGCTATGGAAATACTACCTGGCTCTACTTACGTATTGAGCACTTTTGAAGTAAATACTGAAAATTGATACAGAAAAAATTATATCTCCTTATAAAATTGTATGTGGATACATGAAATAGTATATATATATATATATATATATATATATATATATATATATATATATATATATATATATATATATATAAATGTCACCGTAGTTCAGTGATTTGAAAGAAAAATCAAGTTGAATAAAATCCCCTATCTTCCGTCAGTTCTTCTAAGATTGGTCCTTTTGAAAGTTAAAATCAGGAGAATCGATTTCAGGACAACAAAACATCAGTCTCGGAGGATTGCAAAAAGCGGCGTACATTCAGCTAACATTGTGTGTATGCAATTTGTGAATTTTAACGTTTCTGTAAGAATTACGACCACTTAGGTATCTACATGTATGACACAAGGTTAGAACTGAATACTTTTATTTTGTTTTGGTTAACTTAGTTCACCCCATACAGACGTAAGAGGCTAGTCAAAATTATGGTGAAAGTTTAGAGACTGATCCTGGTTATAGCACTTGTCTTTGAGCTGGACGACCCGGGTTCGATCCCACTCACGGTATGCGAATTTTCGGGTCTGAAAACTCCCTCTGTCCACCCAGCAGTAAATGGGTAGCTGACTAAAACTCAGGGAAGGTTCAAGGCAGCGGAAGGAGATGGATGGACTCCGCCTTCCATATGTTGTGCCCTAGACACGGTGATTCTTAACAAATCACCGTCGCTACGGCTATGGGCAGTGTGCGATGTCGGCAACGACACTCGTGCGCGTCCAGGCTATGCGACCTTTACCTTTACCTTTACATAAATTGGGAGCTGTGCAGCGAGATGCTTGTTCACATTAGTTTTAAATTGCTGCATATCGGTACAGTCAGGGAAACAGGGAGAAGGAAGGAAGTTCCAAATACCGACGGTTCGAGGAAAATAAGCTATTGGAAGGCAGGGCTCTCCGGCATGTGGGGACTTCAACAGTAAATGGATGGGATTTAGCTGATTGTCGGTTTCGTCGAGTGTATTTACGTCGATAGAGGCACCAGAGCCGCAAGTTCATTGGAGCACATTCCATTGAAGTACTTGTAAAACAAGCACAAGGTTGCAACATTGTGGTGATAAGACAATAGCTGGGGCATGGTTTACATTTAATTAGATACTCTTTTTTACCTTGTCTTAGAGGAAGAGACGAGTGGATGGTTGACTAGCCTATGTTTGACAACAATATACCCCATGCATAGGCGGATGGTGGCTTTGTAAAAGTGTTGGGATACTGTCAGGTGTGAGAAGTTTTCTAGCACGGTAAAGGGAACCCACTTTCTTTGCAGCAGCCTCGGCAATGCATTTTATAAATTTATTCTATTTCATGTAACCTGTAAATATTAGGCTTAACACAGAGGGCATCCGTATATCAATAGATTATTGGATATTGGCCAGGTGTCATACCAGACTTTTTTCGACTTGAACTACCAGTCTCTTTGTCAGCGTTAAGTTCGGCTCAGACCTAGAAGATGGACCCTCCCAGGTATTTCTTCTTCGCGAGGTGGGTCCGTTTACGTGGTTGTTTTGGGCTATTTTTGTACTCGATCAGAGTTCCCTCTTGAAGGAATTAGTGCCCCCTACCTATCGACTTTCATGTCTTTCTGTAGTGGAAAGCAAGTTAATCTCGACTGATTAATTGTCTTCTATGTAATCAAAATCTACTTCACCCCTGTAAATATATGGTAAGAATTTTTCACCATTTTGGTTCACAGAAAAGTAAGACATATTTACTTATTTAGTTATTACTAAGTGTATATATATATATATATATATATATATATATATATATATATATATATATATATATATCATCTTGTCCTTCTCCCATGTGTGTGCCTTCAAAATGAAATTGTTTCCAAATCTTCACTTTTTCTGAAGACGTTCGTTAATACGAACGAAACCGGTCAAATCTCTTGTTTTTGTTTTTCTCCTGCAATTTAACCTGTTTTCCGTTTGTCTCTTTTTTCACACACACACACACACACACACACACACACACACACACATATATATATATATATATATATATATATATATATATATATATATATATATATATATATATATATATGAACGCTTATGAACGCCGGTTGGAAACGCTGTGAGTTAAAAAAGAAGAAGAAAGAGAAAAAATCGGCAGTTAAGCTTATGAACGCTGAGAGTTGGCAAGGCAGATTAGTACTTATTTAAAATTGATGACAAGGAATTAAACAACAAAGGAGGAGAAGGCGCAGAATGAAAGAGGGGAAGAAAAAAGGACTAAAAGTATATATATGTATATATATAATTTAAAACATTTTTTCTATATTTTGATATGTTGATATTTTTTATATTTTTAATATAAAACTAAAACTAAAAATACATAAATCACCTAAAAAGTAGTGTAATAGATTCGTCTAAATACTTTAAAATGTAGCAACATTTTTGTAAGTAACGAATAAATTTTATTAGACAAACGAACAACACAGGTAAAGAGTACTTTTTTTTAATAACTAATATAAGTCAGCAAAACATTTATACAGAACAAAACTTCGGCTTAGTATACGAAACGTTTATGTTTTTGTCTTTTAAGGTAAGTGGGGTCTGATCAAATCTCCTGGGAAGCCATGAAATTAAATAATGTCTTGTTTTTAAATTCCTGAAACAGTTTTTCATGGTGAACAACTGATGATCCCTTAAATTATGTTAGAAGCAAACTAATATAATAACTGTAAAAGTTAAATTGACTTACATGAGTGATTTTCCACTGAACGACTTGGGACTAAACGTTTTTTGGCGTTTTTTTCATATAGATTTTATGGTTGAGAAACTGCCGAGACTCTATATACATTTATATATTTATATATCGAATGTTTTATTTATATATTGATTTTTCATTTTATTTTATTTATATATAGATTTTTTATTTGTTATTTTTTATTTTTTATTTATATATTGATTTTTTATTTATATATTGATTATTTTTTATTTATATATTGATTTTTGATTTGTTATATATATATTGATTTTTCATTTATATATTGATATTTTAATTATATATTGATTGATTTTTTATTTATATATTGATTTTTTATTAATTGATTTTTTATTTATATATTTATCTATATTTATATATTTACTTTAAATTGATATTTATTAATTGAAACAATCGGAAATTTATATATACATATATATATTTTATATAATAATAAATAGTTACCTCCCCTTTTTTAGATAATTTAATTAATTAGAGTTGCGTACCCTCATTATGTTCTACATATAAAAATAATATATATAAATATAAAAATAATATTTTATTATTATAAATTTTATTTTATTTTATTTTATTTTTCCCCTCCTTTCTTTCTTTCTTTCTCTCTTTTCTTTCTTTCTTTCTTTCTTCCTTCCTTCTCGTTCTTCACTTCTAAATATAGAATCTCTTATTTAACGGCTTTTTCTGATCTAAGCGTCTCGCCGGTCCTCCATTTCAAAATTCTGTGTACATAGCGTTTCATAACGGTTATAAGTGTTTTTTGAAGAAATTCCATCATTTACTATTTCAGACTATGCTGAAGAAGACGGAATCGGGAATTAACCACGTTTCTTGTCAGAAACCACTGGTTCATGTCTGATTAAAATCTGTATTTAAAAATAAAAATATTATGCTCTTAATTTAATTTAATTGAGCACTCTACTGGTATTTCCCTTTTATTCTTTTTTGAGTATACCTTTATACTTTATATATATATATATATATATATATATATATATATATATATATATATATATATATATATATATATATATATATACTTCTTTGTAACATAGCAGGAAAAATCCCAGCAGAGAATTAAAATTAAAAATTAAAAATTATGAGCGTAATAATTATTTATTTTGGTACAGAAAAATTAGTACAACGTTCGTACCATCGGTTTCAAGCACGGAAGGACTTAGCCATCCGGCTCTCTTCAGCTTCTGTTGTCATCTGTTTCGGAAATGTGAAGTCACGTGTGACTCGTTTGGACGCGTTATTTGCTTAGAGTGTTATGTATGTCTGTTTGTTTAAATTTAGGATAAATGAAAAGACCTAAGAGAAAAAATATAATTTTATTAAAAAATATCTGTATTAATACAATTATTTCAACCCATTTTTAAAAACAAACATTTTTTTAATGATAAATTCTAGATGTTTTCAAAAGGCTTCTACATTGACGTTTTTCGTTTCCCATCCAATTGAATTCCCCAAAACTAAAACCGTTAACATTAAAATTGGTCTTCTATTTTAATCTCATTTACCATTTTATTCAAAGATTTCAAAAAGAACCAATAATAAGAATCCTACTTGCATCCTAGTGTTCGTAAATAACTTTAGCAAATATCAAAAGACACTCAAACGAAATACTGCTATCTTCTTTCATAATGTCTTCCATCTACATCTATATATATAAAACTCAATGTCTGTATGGATGCGTGTTTATGTGTGTGTGTGTGTGTGTACTCTAAAGAAAAAATGTTAGAGAATCTAGATAAAATCTAAAAGATTATACTTATGTAAAATTAACCGAAAAAGATAATGGTAGCATTCCCGAATCTCTAAGTTCACATATAAGGGGTCTATGGGGCAATTTCGTCAGGGGTGGTGCGATTATTTCAGCTATTTTCAGTTTAATTTCAATTTAATTATGTATTAATTTAAATAGAAAATAATTATATTATTTAGTAAGTTGTATAAAAAACTGCAAGTCATTTCCTAAAAAATAAAAATTATTTCCTAAAAAGGTGTTACAGACCAAACAAATGTTATTTCAAGCTTAAACATGACAGACCAACGAAAATACACATTTGAAGGTGTGATTCTCCCCTTGCCATCCCCATGGTCAAATATGGAAGAACACAGTGAGTTTCGAGATTGTCCAAATGGCTGATATGAATTCTTTTTTTAACTCTATATATACAAGCATTTCAGTTCACACTGGCAAACAGTTTATTTTTGATCAGCCGAACCGAGTACGCTAAATAACAATGGAGTCTAAGCACGCCATTGTAGAATAAAAAAAACAACTAAATTAATTCCATTTTCCGGGGATGCCATGTAAGGACTCCATTATTACTTAAGGTACACAGCTCTCAGGAAAACAAGAGGTTAAAATGTGGACATGTCAGTATAACGCCAAAAACTTATTAATAGATTTAATACATGCAAATTGGACATTATTCTATTCTTGGATACGCGAGGTGCGATCAATGTTATTCGTTTCTATCTGGTCGGAACTTATTTCAGTCAAAAGGTGCTGTTAGTTCACAAACGAAAAGAAAAGAATATATTTGATATACTTCACGTTTTAACGACAGTCACATAGTTATAGGGTGACTATTTAGTTATTTAAAGCCATCTACTCATTAAGATTTTTATAATTTTAAATTTATACACAATTGCTTGCGTTGTCATGCGTACGTGTGTGTTGTCTTGCCCCAAAGTGATGAGGCGATTTCTTTAGCTTCAATCAAGAGCACACAGAGAGGCGCAAACCACTAGGTTCTTCCTGTTTAAAGAAACTGCAAAATAGAATTTGTAAGTAAACTACGTACCGCACTGTCCGCCTGCCAAGCAAAATCCCTTGCAACCTCGCTGAAATGTTATGCCTTTGTACTAACTGCCCGTATATATATATATATATATATATATATATATATATATATATATTTATATATATATATATATAAAATAAAATGTAGTCACCCCAAATTACATAATCAACGATGCAATAATTTATTTCAACATTGTGGTATTTTAAAGCATCCGATTTAGACGATTACATTTTTGATACTGAAAAAAGTTTAGATTCACACTCGACAATTCTAAATATAATTAGGGAGAGAGGGGGAGTAACAACTTATTTAGTACATATTTAGAGGGAGGGGGAGTAACAACTTATGTAATACATATTAAGAGACGGGGGGAGTAAGAACTTATGTAATACATATTTAGAGAGAGGGAGAGTAACAACTTATGTAATACATAGTTAGAGAGAGGGGGAGTAACAACTTATGTAATACATATTTAGAGAGAGGGGGAGTAACAACTTATGTAATACATATTTAGAGAGAGGGGGAGTAACAACTTATGTAATACATATTTAGAGAGAGGGGGAGTAACAACTTATGTAATACATATTTAGAGAGAAGGGGAGTAACAACTTATGTAATACATATTTAGAGAGAGGGGGAGTAACAACTTATGTAATACATATTTAGAGAGAGGGGGAGTAACAACTTATGTAATACATATTTAGAGAGAGGGGGAGTAACAACTTATGTATACATATTTAGAGAGAGGGGGAGTAACAACTTATGTAATACATATTTAGAGAGAGGGGGAGTAACAACTTATGTAATACATATTTAGAGAGAGGGGGAGTAACAACTTATGTAATACATATCTAGAGAGAAGGGGAGTAACAACTTATGTAAAACATATTTAGAGAGAGGGGGGAGTTACAACTTATGTAATACATATTTAGAGAGAGGGGGAGTAACAACTTATGTAATACATATTTAGAGAGAGGGGGAGTAACAACTTATGTAATAGATATTTAGAGAGAGGGGGAGTAACAACTTATGTAATACATATCTAGAGAGAAGGGGTGTAACAACTTATGTAAAACATATTTAGAGAGAAAGGGGAGTAACAACTTATGTAATACATATTTAGAGAGAGGGGGAGTAACAACTTATGTAATACATATTTCAAGTAAGGGGGAGTAACAACTTATGTAATACATATTTAGAGAGAAGGGGAGTAACAACTTATGTAATACATATTTAGAGAGAGGGAGAGTAACAACTTATGTAATAGATATTTAGAGAGAGGAGGGAGTAACAACTTATGTAATACATATTTAGAGAGAGGGGGAGTAACAACTTATGTAATACATATCTAGAGAGAAGGGGAGTAACAACTTATGTAATACATATTTAGAGAGAGGGGGAGTAACAACTTATGTAATACATATTTAGAGAGAGGGGGAGTAACAACTTATGTAATAGATATTTAGAGAGAGGGGGAGTAACAATTTATGTAATACATATTTAAAGTTAGGGGGAGTAACAACTTATGTAATACATATTTAGAGAGAGGGGGAGTAACAACTTATGTAATACATATTTAGAGAGAGGGGGAGTGACAACTTATGTAATACATATTTAGAGAGAGGGGGAGTAACAACTTATGTAATACATATTTATAGAGAAGGGGAGTAACAACTTATGTAATACATATTTAGAGAGAGGGGGAGTAACAACGTATGTAATACATATTTAGAGAGAGGGGGAGTAACAACTTATGTAATACATATTTAGAGAGAGGGGGAGTAACAACCTATGTAATACATATTTTGAGAGAGGGGGGAGTTACAACTTATGTAATACATATTTAGAGAGAGGGGGAGTAACAACCTATGTAATACATATTTAGAGAGAGGGGGAGTAACAACTTATGTAATACATATTTAAAAAGAGGGGGAGTAACAACTTATGTAATACATATTTAGAGAGAAGGGGAGTAACAACTTATGTAATGCATATTTAGAGAAAGGGAGAGTAACAACTTATGTAATACATATTTAGAGAGAAAGCGAGGTAACAAGTTATGTAATACATATTTAGAGAGAGGGGGAGTAACAACTTATGTAATACATATTTAGAGAGAAGGGGAGTAACAACTTATGTAATACATATCTAGAGAGAGGGGGAGTAACAACTTGTGTAATACATATTTAGAGAGAGGGGGAGTAACAACTTATGTAATACATATTTAGAGAGAGGGGGAGTAACAACTTGTGTAATAGATATTTAGAGAGAGGGGGAGTAACAACTTATGTAATACATATTAAGATATAGGGGGAGTAACAACTTATGTAATACATATTTAGAGAGAGGGGGAGTAACAACTTATGTAATACATATCTAGAGAGAAGGGGAGTAACAACTTATGTAATACATATTTAGAGAGAGGGGGAGTAACAACTTATGTAATACATATTTAGAGAGAGGGGGAGTAACAACTTATGTAATAGATATTTAGAGAGAGGGGGAGTAACAACTTATGTAATACATATTTAGAGATAGGGGGAGTAACAACTTATGTAATACATATCTAGAGAGAGGGGGAGTAACAACTTATGTAATACATATTTAGAGAGAGGGGGAGTGACAACTTATGTAATACATATTTAGAGAGAGGGGGAGTAACAACTTATGTGATACATATCTAGAGAGAAGGGGAGTAACAACTTATGTAATACATATTTAGAGAGAGGGGGAGTAACAACTTATGTAATACATATTTAGAGAGAGGGGGAGTAACAACTTATGTAATAGATATTTAAAAAGAGGGGGAGTAACAACTTATGTAATACATATTTAGAGATAGGGGGAGTAACAACTTATGTAATACATATTTAGAGAGAGGGGGAGTAACAACTTATGTAATACATATTTAGAGAGAGGGGGAGTGACAACTTATGTAATACATATTTAGAGAGCGGGGGAGTAACAACTTATGTAGTACATATTTAGAGAGAGGGGGAGTAACAACCTATGTAATACATATTTTGAGAGAGGGGGGAGTTACAACTTATGTAATACATATTTAGAGAGAGGGGGAGTAACAACCTATGTAATACATATTTAGAGAGAGGGGGAGTAACAACTTATGTAATACATATTTAAAAAGAGGGGGAGTAACAACTTATGTAATACATATTTAGAGAGAAGGGGAGTAACAACTTATGTAATGCATATTTAGAGAAAGGGAGAGTAACAACTTATGTAATACATATTTAGAGAGAGGGCGAGGTAACAAGTTATGTAATACATATTTAGAGAGAGGGGGAGTAACAACTTATGTAATACATATTTAGAGAGAAGGGGAGTAACAACTTATGTAATACATATCTAGAGAGAGGGGGAGTAACAACTTGTGTAATACATATTTAGAGAGAGGGGGAGTAACAACTTATGTAATACATATTTAGAGAGAGGGGGAGTAACAACTTGTGTAATAGATATTTAGAGAGAGGGGGAGTAACAACTTATGTAATACATATTAAGATATAGGGGGAGTAACAACTTATGTAATACATATTTAGAGAGAGGGGGAGTAACAACTTATGTAATACATATCTAGAGAGAAGGGGAGTAACAACTTATGTAATACATATTTAGAGAGAGGGGGAGTAACAACTTATGTAATACATATTTAGAGAGAGGGGGAGTAACAACTTATGTAATAGATATTTAGAGAGAGGGGGAGTAACAACTTATGTAATACATATTTAGAGATAGGGGGAGTAACAACTTATGTAATACATATTTAGAGAGAGGGGGAGTAACAACTTATGTAATACATATTTAGAGAGAGGGGGAGTGACAACTTATGTAATACATATTTAGAGAGAGGGGGAGTAACAACTTATGTGATACATATCTAGAGAGAAGGGGAGTAACAACTTATGTAATACATATTTAGAGAGAGGGGGAGTAACAACTTATGTAATACATATTTAGAGAGAGGGGGAGTAACAACTTATGTAATAGATATTTAAAAAGAGGGGGAGTAACAACTTATGTAATACATATTTAGAGATAGGGGGAGTAACAACTTATGTAATACATATTTAGAGAGAGGGGGAGTAACAACTTATGTAATACATATTTAGAGAGAGGGGGAGTGACAACTTATGTAATACATATTTAGAGAGCGGGGGAGTAACAACTTATGTAGTACATATTTAGAGAGAAGGGGAGTAACAACTTATGTAATACATATTTAGAGAGAGGGGGAGTAACAACTTATGTAATACATATCTAGAGAGAGGGGGAGTAACAACTTATGTAATACATATTTAGAGAGAGGGGGAGTAACAACTTATGTAATACATATCTAGAGAGATGGGGAAATTTGAAGCATATTTAATGTATAAGTATGTAGTGAGAAGGGAATTGCACATTTATTACAGACAGGGAAGGGGAGGGCATATGTATAAGTAGAAATTGCAAAAGTGGAGGAGGTTCATGTTTCTCAAAAATCAGGTCGTGTCAAAAATTACCAGTATTAACCCTCCCTCTGCTCTTACTGTCTAGCGACTAATGTATATAGATTATATATGCTCAAATGTCCCCCTCTCTTTATTACATTTTATTTTATTCTTGCTCTGTTTATTACATTCAGCTCTCATACCCGTACTTCCTATTGCTATTATTTCATTATAACACACACACACACACACACACACACATATATATATATATATAATTTGTACCAATAAATATGTAATTATTATCCACGTATGTATACGTTTCATCCTAACGGAATATTAAGTATGGAGTTAACCCTTCAAATCAGTAACACGATTCGAATCCTGTAACACTGTAAATTCTGAGCGCTCAAACTAATGAGTCTAATTAAAACTGTTAAGCGGTAACTAGAGAAATAACTCCTACATTATGTTAATTCAGGCGGACTTTATAGTGTTTAAAAGATTACGTAGATAGGACTTGCATTTTGGCTTAAAGAATATATATATATATATATATATATATATATATATATATATATATATATATATATATATATATACATAAAAAAGCATGAAATCAACCGAACTAAGATAAATATTAACAACTAACACTAAGTTCATACATACAAACAATTGTACCAACAGATTAGACATCTTCGAAGCCCTACACATAAACAAATTGACGTATTTTTAATTTGACAATAAGTTCTACAAGTATAAATTCGGACTCCCTAGATTGTCTGTTCTTAGAATTCCTAGTCAAAACACTTTAGATATATTCATGACATTCTAATATTTCTACCCGAAGACACACAGTGAAAATCTCAACAACAGATTGACCACAGTTTGGCCCTCAAAAAGATTAACTTATGTACCAGCGAAAAATAATTTGATACCATTTTTAGACACACTTGTAATTAAATCCAACAAAAACTTATCATTTTCAGTGCATCACAAAAACAACGATTATTTATTCAGACAGGGTGATTCATAAGTCACTTAGCTATTTTAAATGATTACCATATGAAGCACAAACATACTATGTTCTTTTGATGATTGTCATCTTACTCTCTAATTACTGCTATCTGTTATTTTGAATTTGTTCGTTTATATATTTGTTTCTATATATATTTATTTTTATTTATTTAAATGTTATGCTACAAAGAGTCGTAAATTCTTTGCAAAAAGAATAGAGCTATGCATGCAGAACGACGGTGGATTTTTTAAAATTTTGCTGTAATTTTAAATGAATTTGTTGAATTAACTTTCTGTTTGGTATTACCGTATTTTTTAACTTTTGAATTTCAAAAGTAAATAGCTAAGTGAAGTGACTTATGAATCACCCTGTATGTGTGTGCGTATATATTGCTGCTCATATATATATATATATATATATATATATATATATATATATATATATATATATATACATATATATATATATATATATATATATACATATATATATATATATATATATATATATATATATATATATATATATATATATATATATATATATATATATATATATATATATATATATGGGAATCGTTTCCAAATATTTGGACATTTGATAGAAATATGTGAAGGTTTACATATAAAATCAGCTGGTCAGCTAAACTATCGTTAGGCATTCCTGGAGTAACTCCTTCTCCGAGTGTTTATGTTTTCGGACAACATTACCATAATTTGCTACAATGAGATCTGTAAAGCACTGTGGATTTTTTTTTTCTGGCGTTGAATATATTCGTGAGCAATTTACGGATAAGGCAGAAAAACAAAACCACATGGAAGGCTTGCATCTTACGACAACACGACTTTCTATTAGTCGTCTCTAAATACAAATCACACGTGAATACGGAGTACAAATTACATGGTCGGCCAATTTTCGAAATTCCACAATTTTCCGTAATTGTAGGAAGAGTAGCGAAAAATATTCAAGATAATGTATGCGTACGTGTGTTGAGATGACACATAATGCACAACATATACATATGCAGATATTAGTACCTTTTTCTTAAAATAGATATAATAAGTATATTATATATATATATATATATATATATATATATATATATATATATATATATATATATAATAGAGCACTAAAAGCGAACTTTTAGGGAAGGTAACACCTAATGTGATAGTATACAGCTCAATATACAGGATAGAGCAGATAGATTTGATCTTTGAAAAGCCTGGCTTAAGGAAAAATTAATAGAAAAATGAATTGAATAAATTGCCGTTTCGCGGAATATACCTTGCATTGAGCAAATGAATTGAAAAAAGATCTGCCTCCGTCGCTTTTCTAATTCCTTTCCCCCCTCTACCTATATATATATATATATATATATATATATATATATATATATATATATATATATATATATATATATTAATCCAGGTCAACATCTGCACTATAAATATGTAGCGAATTTCAACCGGGTTTATAGAAGATGATCAATATTAAATGGAACTTTCATATTCATGTGATTATTTTTATTTATACAGACATGTACATAATCTGCGACACTAGCATGTCGATGTTATCGATCAACAGCTGTTGGAAAATTAGTTCTTATCAGGGAAAATAAAAATCTGATTTTTCTCTTAGGTCATACTTCTTTTTTAATATGACTTAAGGGAAGGATCAGATTTTTAATCTGCCTCATAAGATATCAGTTTTTAACAGCTGCTGATCGATAACATCGACATATCAGTGTCGCAGATTATGTACATGTCTATATAAATAAAAATCATCATATATATATATATATATGTATATATGTATTTGGTTATATATATATATATTTATATATATATATATATATATATGAATTAATTAAATTAAAATATAAACAAAATGAATAAAACCAATACTTTTCAAAAGTGCTCAATATATATTAGAGCTTTTTATATTAAAATAAACATAATTTGAGAATCCGACAATTGTTTCAAGTATATATATAGGAGTAGAAGAGGGTCGGAAACAATTGTCGGATATTCAAACTATGTTTATTTTATATTTAATGTATATATATATATATATATATATATATATATATATATATATATATATATATATTTTCTTTTTTTTCCCTTTTAGAATATATATATATATATATATATATATATATATATATATATATATATATATATATATATATATATATTCTAAAAAGGAAATAAAGAAAGAAAAAATACTTTGCCTATTATATCATATTATTGTTTTTTCGGTTTAATGGCGCTATTCAATCTTCCTGTTTTTTTTGTTGTTTTTCTCTCCACATTGCTCTTGTTCCCGTTTTTAAGCGATATTCGCCGACGTTTCTCTTGACAATGTGTCAGTCGAAAGGTACCTTGGGATTTAGTTTTGTTCTGTTTATATTAGTCGATCTTTTCATTCATTTAATAAGATTTTTATCGACGATTAAATATATTATTTAATATTTCCTTTTTGTTTGTCTTGTGATAGTGCCTTGACACGCTATGACTCCGTTCGTCATATTTAAAACCATTATATATATAAATATATATGAAATGAATTTTCTGAACAGAACAGATCATGCCACTTTAATGTCTCCTTACGAATATTAAAATGAAGATATAATGGAAGTAGACGTTACATTTCGTATCCTTATCAAAATATGATTAAACATCATTACATGATTTTAAAAATGTCTGAAATTTTCGGCTGCAACCAAACGGGTTTTGAGAAAAAGTTTTAATTCAGACAATCTTACCTTTATTGCTGTCTGATGACTACGGATCAAATTTTTGGCGAATCTGAAATATTTGAATTTCAAATGTAAGATTTAAGCCATTTTATGACCCCTAACCCTAACCCTAACCCTAACCCCTGTTAAACTACTTTAAGAAACAGAAAGTTGGGGAATATATATTAATTAACGTTTGATAGATATTGTAATAAGTTCACAAAAATCGGAGATATCTGAATTTTCCCTGCTGCTCCACTTGCGTCAAACGAATTTTTTTCATGGAAATCGCCCCAGACAAGGCATGAAGCCACTTTATGGAAAGAGCTAAAAACAGACATTACCACTTCATGGTCAGATTCGGAACAAGAAGACAGCAATTCTACCCCCTTTACCAGAAAAATCGCTCATGGAATGTGAGGACTAAAAGACAACTTAAGAGAAGCGAGAGTTACGAATCTGACGAAAGTAAATCTAAGATTAGAGTTCGGGTTAGGGTTTAGGTTAAGGGCGAATGTAAGGGTTAGGGCTAGGGTTATGAGTTGAACTAAGTTTACTTACATTACGAGTCCTTACACCTTACGGCTCTCTTGATAAAATTGACAATGATAAGATAATCTTTTACACACAAATACATAAAAGTATACACATACCAAACTCAAACCAAAAGAATATATATATATATATATATATATATATATATATATATATATATATATAATTATTAATGACAATATATATATTAGCATATACTATCAGTGCCCTTTTACTTTGCAGTCTCCTTAAAAATCCAGCTCGATGATTGTGAATTAGTGACAACAGAGCAAATATAAGTCAGGTTCATATTATATTCCAATAACCCTGTTTTTATTTTATTATCTTTATTTTTATTTTTTTGCATTTCCAATAAACATAACATTTCTGTAAGATATATTTGGCAGAAGACAAATGAAACGGACCGTAAAAAATATATCTCACAGCAATATGATGTTTTTTTGGAAATGCAAAAAATAAAAATAAAATAAAATAAAATAAAAACATGGTTATTGTAATATAATAGGAACTTTTTACGACAGCTTCCTTTAAATAGAATTAATCTCTCGCTTATTTACTGAGTTGTTGACAACGGCCGTGCGGACAAAGCCATTTGAGTTTGAAATATTACTCTACTTCCGGGGTTCCAGTCCGCCGACCGATGTCAATAATCATTTTTTACACTGACGATTCCCGTAAGGATGAAATGTATACGTGTGTAGATAATTTTTTTTATAATTTATTAGTATATATATATATATATATATATATATATATATATATATATATATATATATATATATATATTCTTAAGTTTGAAATACCCGATTTTTAGTCTGTCATTCATAAGTTTTAAATATCAATTATGTTGGTCTCGCTTATATTTGAAACGGAATTGTCATTCCTTACAGAATGTAAGAACTTACGTTCATATATTGGCCAGAATTAGTTAATCATCCTGGACAGAAGTCAGAATTATAGTCTATGCATAGTTACTTATTCAGTTATGTATGCTTTTGGCTAAGATCAAAGTGTAGTATCTGTTCCGATGGATACTGCACCCCATACTGGTATTGTCTTGTCCTTCGGGGCTTGACTTACGCCGGTCAATGGGTCTGTCCTGTGCAGTTCTAGGAGGTCCACCCTCCCAAGCTTTGCCTCCCCTCTTTGGGGAGGAGTAAGTTTATTGCTTACTGTTTGAGGCGCCCATACGGGGGAAGGCTGACGGGGCTGCCCAGGCAATTTTTAAATGGCCAGAGTGCTCACCTCTCGGGCGCTGGCTTTTCAAACCCCACTATACCGACCCGACCTTGGGTCACATCTTACTTGTGGGAGTAGGATAAAAACTGGCCTTGTGCCTAACTCCTGGAGAGGAGTAAATCAATACTCAGTTATATATGCTAGATATATTGATGTGGTCATTCATTCAGGAATCTGTGGTCACTAATATAAAATCCCTTATATAAAACGGGTATTCATGAATCAAAAATAAAACCTGACACACATTTGCTGAATAACCTATGAGCATAAAGTCTATACATATAAAGTCTATACGTATAAAGTTTATACATATAAAGTCTATACATATAAAGTCTATACATATAAGGTCTATACATATAAAGTCTATACATATAAAGTCTATACATATAAAGTCTATACATATAAAGTCTATACATATAAGGTCTATACATATAAGGTCTATACATATAAAGTCTATACATATAAAGTCTATACATATAAAGTCTATACATATAAAGTCTATACATATAAGGTCTATACATATAAGGTCTATACATATAAAGTCTATACATATAAAGTCTATACATATAAAGTCTATACATATAAAGTCTATACATATAAAGTCTATACATATAAAGTCTATACATATAAAGTCTATACATATAAGGTCTATACATATAAAGTCTATACATATGAAGTCTATACATATAAAGTCTATACCTATAAAGTCTATACATATAAAGTCTATACATATAAAGTCTATACATATAAGGTCTATACATATAAAGTCTATACATATAAAGTCTATACATATAAAGTCTATACATATAAAGTCTATACATATAGAGTCTATACATATAGAGTCTATACATATAAAGTCTATACATATAAAGTCTATACATATAGAGTCTATACATATAAAGTCTATACATATAAAGTCTATACATATAAAGTGTGGTCCATCTGAAAGAAAAAGGACTAATCGTCAATATAGTAGTTTACGTGGTTCATTACAGATGTTTCAAATAATTCTTTTCGGAGTTGTTTTATTATCGTGTTAAACGATCATCATTATAAAAACGTATCCGTGGATGACTGTAAAACTTTCGTGGACAGAATTTTGCCCGCGGGTCTCAGGTTTTTAGTGCATTCGTTTGAAATATAATTCTCGTTTGTGCGTCACTTTTTGATTTGAAGGGAATCCAATTTGTGTAACTCTATCTCAGACTATTTCTGGAAGGTCACGGTGATGAAGTGGTTAACGATACGGACTGACAACCTGGGTGGGCCAATTTCGAATCCAGTTCGTTCCAGAGAAACATTTTCGCTTAGTATGTTAGCAACCTTCACGTGGTCTTTTCCGTAAGTACCCGGTGTCTTTATAGAAAGAAATTCTGACTAGAAATATATCGGGGAAACCAATGCCAACTACAGAATCTTTAGATTCACACGAAATGAATGATTGAAGGTTTATTTTGGGATGGCATCTTTGTCAGTCGTTCATGCACAAAGTTTTTAATAGATGTTCTGTTCGTCTGTCACGTGATTATTCATACAATGTGTTTTCTGTGTCACGTTTTTTTCTAATACAATTTTGATTTCTTTATTATATATTGTTACGTTTAAAATGTCATATTCACTGTCTGTCACGCTTAAGTTTGAAATAACATTTTTTCACAGTGCCACGCTTTTGCTTTTGAATATCATTTTCGTTAGTTTTTTTGGTCCCCCGATTTATAAAATCGGGTGACTTATGTTTTGAGGCATGTCCGTCCGTCCGTCCGTCCGTCCTGATTTTTCTCTGCTACGATCCATTGAATTTCTCTGAAATTTTGCATGAAGTTGTAACTTTGGTCAGATTAGAAAGTGACATTCTCCGATTTTTGAAAAAAAATCTGGTTAGCCCCCCCCCCCCCCCCAGGGTGTCAAAAGGCCTCAAAATGGCAAAAAATGACCCTTTTCACCCATATCGTAGAGGCATTTGTTATGGATATGAAATGAGCATCCTTGACCTCAGAAAAATTCTGGTTCGCGCCCCCAGGGGGTCAAATGGGGTCAAAAATGCCCCAAATTGCCCAAATTTATTGCATGTTACATTCGCCACATCGAGTCACATACAGAGGGGGACCACGCACGCGCGGCTTGTTTACTCTGTTACGTCCACATTTTAAATACAGTTCTTGTTAGTTTGCGACGTTTAATTCCGTTGTAATATTTCCATCACAAAACGCGCAGATTAAATGGACGCTTGTTAGGCTACATTTCGTTTTTGCTTCACATTTGTAAAAAATTGTTTTCCTTTTCCAACTGTGATTTCAATAAAATCTTATTCCCGCGCCAACAAACAAAACAAATTGAAATTCGAATTAAAAAATTACAACAACAACAACAAAAAAAAAAAAACGTTCTGCTCTGTGATTGGTCAATTCATCAGCGTTAACTTCTGCGCGAATATATGAATTCCACGCGGAAAATCACGAGATTGTTTGAATGAAAAGAATGTTATTTTTACGCCGAGAGAGAACGAGTTTGTGGATGAGTTCAGAACAGTGTCTCCTCTCATCGATTATTAATAAACGTAGCACGAGAGAAAACCATTTATTCCGTGCGAAGACGAAGGTATTTTTACCTATTAAAATCTCCCCTGGTGATTTCTCTTTCACAGCTCGTGTATGAACGGGATCTCATACGTCACCTTGGAATGAAAGTTGTGTCCGTGTTTCGTTTCGTTAAGTTAATATCAAGTTACATTTTAAAGTGTACAACTACGCTATTATACTTAATATTTGTCGACATTCAGACTAGACAACCCGTAACCTGTAGGGGCAATATTTGCTATATATATATATATATATATATATATATATATATATATATATATATATATATATTTTAAACTTGTTAAATTATCATTGTTTACCGGCTATTCAAATATTGGCCGCGCGGTTAACGACGTTGGATAAAAGTTGAAAAATACTTGTAATCCTGGGTTTCGAATCGTACAACCGGTAGTGAACAGTCATATCTCTATGATGATGAGTAGTCCTGATTGAAAAGGGACTGAACGTATACGTACATAGATAATAACAAATATTTTATATATATATATATATATATATATATATATATATATATTATTCAATATATAATTTATTTTACATTGGTTGATAATTATGATTTTTAAAAGATAATAAAGTCAAAGGATTTCATAAAGTCAGAATTCATTGTGATGTCATAATATATCTTCTCTCTATCCCTCCTGTCTCTTTTCCCATCTTAGAATTCTCCCTCTTCCGTTTCTTTCCTAATTCAACTCTTTCTTTCCTTCCCTCTCTCGCGCTCTCTCTGTCTCTCTCTTGTAATTATTTACTTTATTCCTTTACGATGGCGAGGGATTTCCCAGATACAGTATACATTGTGATGTCATAATAGAGCCTATCATTCTCCATCCGTTTCTCTCTTCGCATCCGTGCTGTTCCCCGATTTGCTGTTAACCTCTTTTTTATTTATTTAAAAAGTCACTTGATTTCCCATACCTAGCATACATTGTGAAGTCAAAATAGACCCTATCTCCCTCCCGAGCGTTGACGATGCGAAAACTGCCAAATTGAAGACTGGCATTCGATAAATTACGACGAAGAAAATTAAACAAAAATACATACAAATAAAGAACGAACAAGCCATCGCTAAACAACTGTTAGTAATTAGATGTTTTTGTTGTTCTTTTTTGTCAAAGGAACAATAGTCAATCAAATGTTTTAAAATAAAATGTTATTTTGTTTGTGCACCGGAAAATTTAAAATAATAATTTTGTTTGATTTGTTAAGCAAATGTTATTGTTTTTTTAATTTTTTTCAATGTTTTTTTTTTACATTGTTTCTTGTTAACATAAACACCGCCACAACTGTTTTTAAGCCTTTTTTTTTGCCTTATTTTTCTTATTTTAATGAAAACAAACTGTTTATAAGCAAATGTGTCTTGGTTAATAGTTTCGTCAACTCTCGGGCGTTTCCGAGACGTCACGAACGTTGACGACGCAAAGTCACGGAGACATGGTGCGTCAGCTATAAGAGTACCAAGATTCTTTTCAAAAAATAGCTATCACTGAATCACATCACCCTTTAGGTTATGGACATCGGTCCGCGTCGCTCTAATACGTCGCCTAGCTGGTGTGCCTCGACTTCGAAAGTGCACATATCAACCTAGGCATTGGCTTTCTTCATCGCCGAGTACTGCTCCACAGTCTGGTGCAGGAGCTCCGACACCAAGAAGCTGGACATAACGCTAAACAAAATCTGGTCTCGGCCTTTTGGCTAAGATCAAAGTGTAGTATTTGTTCCGATGGATACTGCACGCCTGTTCTGTGCAGTTCTGGGAGGTCCACCGTCCCAGGCTTCGCCTCCCCTCTTTGGGGAGGAGTAAGTTTATTGCTTACTGTCTGAGGCGCCCCTACCGGGGAATGCCGACGGGGCTGCCCAGGCAATTTTTAAATGGCCAGAGTGCTCACCTCTCGAGCGCTGGCTTTTAACCCCACTTGCTCGACCCGATCTTGGGTCACATCTTACTTGTGGGAGTAAGATAAAACTGGCCTTGTGCCTAACTCCGCGAGGAGTAAATAAACACCACCTTGCGACAAGTCTCTAACTGATTGTTCACCACGCTGGTCAACCAACTACCGATACTTGCCGACATCGTACCACCAACCCTACGCCGTGAAGCATCTGTCGTTGCCCCGAAAAGCCACCATCGATGAGGACCACCTCCTCCACAAGCTCATCACAGAGACCCCTCTACGAGCTCGCTCGAAGTCACGACGCCTATTCGCGGAGAATGCACACAACCCCTCTCTCAAAACCCGGTAACATCACAAAACGAATCTGGCTCAAACGTCGCTGAACAGATTAATAACAGGCAGCAGATAAATCAGGGCTGCACAGATTCGTGGAGGAGTCGGATGAACTACTAAGCCTGGGATTCCCTCGCCGGCAGTAAAAAATGCTCAACCGCCTCGGGACCGGTATCGGTCGTTTCGCCGTGACCATGAAAGGATGAGGACCCAGGGACTCGGCTGTCTGCGATTGTAGTCATCCTGAACAGACAGTCGACCACATCATCGAATCATGTCTAAAACACCGACCACCAAACGGCGAAGCCAGCCTAGCCTATTGTCGTAGGTGCATTGTTAAACAAAAACATGTGGCAAAAATTGCAATGTTTGCAAAAAAAGTTAAGTTCAGAGATAAATGATTCCAAGATAACAGCAATCTGTGAACGTTCTTTCACCCATAGCCCACACAGCACATAGCACACCCAATTTTCTTTCAACTGATGATCTTAACCCTTATCCTCGATTGAATTTTGGCCTTGGTATGTGGTAACTCGTTAGTCTAAAATAAAAGTTGAAAAGATGCACCTGAAGAGGTTACATCGGCTGAAACGTTGTGAAAAGAACGACAGAGATTCGAATAATCAAAATAAAACTAATTATTAATCCTTATCTAAAAAAATGATAGAAATAGTCTCATTTATAGAAATAAAGTTTTATTTATAGAAATGAAGTTTCTAGACGACGAAACGTTAGCATGGCTTTTTTCAACCGAGCTGGTGATCTCTCAACTGGATGAAAAGAAGAAGATGAAGAAGAAGATGAAGAAGAAGAAGAAGAAGAAGAAGAAGATGATGAAGAAGAAGAAGAAGATGATGATGATGATGATGATGATGATGATGAAGAAGAAGAAGAAGAAGAAGAAGAAGAAGAAGAAGAAGAAGTAGAAGAAGAAGAAGATGAAGAAGAAGAAAAAGAAGTGGAAGAAGAAGAAGAAAAAAAGAAAAAGAAAAAGAAGAAAAAGAAGAAGAAGAAAAAAGAAGAAGAAAAAGAAAAAGAAGAAAATCACCCGTGACCACATTACCAGGGGAATTATATCCTGCAAACTACAACCTTGACTCCTTCAAATTAAATGTCAACACACTTGTCATATATAATTAAACTTTAATCATTCCATTAATCATTTCATCTCTCTCATAATATTCTTCATCATTAAACTGACAATTCATCAATGTCATTAACACTTATCTTCGAGTGGTTTTTGGCCTTGATAACTGGTCACTCTTAAGTAAAGTAACTGTTTATGAGTAAACACTGATACTTTATACACGGTCTTATTACAGGTTTATATATCGATACAATAAAATTAAACGTACGTGTGTCCGGCTAGGTTCAATATTTACGTATGTTATTTTATTGTTGTGTGCCATGCTGACAATTACGTTCTCTTATTAACGTGGACATTTCCGTGGTTAACACTATTTACACACACTCATATCAAATATATTCTTAAATAGGGCTCTGTTTACTACGACTTTACAACTCTCTAGTATATTAATACCGTATTCGCTTATCATTTTTTTCATAGTTCACCCCAAACAAGGCAGACCGCCACTGTAGACGTAAGAGGGCTACTGTGAAAAAGGGTGAGAGTTTTTTAAATTTTTTTAGGGGGGGTCAACCTAAATTGGGAGCTGTGCAGCGAGATGTCTGTTTACATTCGTTTTGAATTTCTGCATGTCAGTACCGTCAGGAAAACAGGGGACATGGAGGGAGTTCAAGAGTCCAGCAGCACTAGGAAATAAGCTGTTGGAGTAGAAAGCTCTTCGGCATCTAGGGACCTCCACAGTGAATGGATGGGATTTGGCAGATTGTCGGGGTGGTCTAGTGAATTTGCGTCGTGGGGGCACCAGAGCAGCTAGTTCATTATCATAAGCTTAATAATAACTTATGTTAATAAGAGAAAAAAAGAATAATGATATATTAAAAGTTAATTTTCATGAGCAAAGAAGAGGAGGCTTAATCTTAATAACTGATAATAAAATAAAGGAAATGATTTTTATAGACACAAAACATATTCCTTCATTCTTAATATTTGTGTGACTAGATAAGGAATTAAAAAAGTACACTTATGTTTTATTTACAGATTCAGGAGAGCGACAAAGAAAGAGAGAGAGAGAGAGAGAGGGGGGGAGGTAATTCATTTTTTAAGTAACATTATCTCGCATATATTTTGCTAAATCTGTCAACGCGTATTTGTTTTTTCTTGTTTTTTTGTCCCTTTTTTTTCTTCTTGTTTTTGTTTTTTTTGCACTAAATCTTAATTCGTAAGAAGAGTAGGAAATCAATTGTTATTTATAAAAATTAATTACTAACTATTCCCGGGCGATGGCTGATAATCCTGCTAGTCTTGAATCCAATATGTGACTATCTTTAAATAATATTCCTTACCATCCATCTATCCAAAATATCTTCATTAGCGCTTATAAAAAAAAGTAGAATTTGTATTAACAAAAATATTTTCAAAATGACATGGACATAATTTAATTGGGTATTGTATGGATGACTTAGCTGGGAAAGAAAAGGACAAACCTGTCTTTATCGAACGGTTATATATGGATGATAAAAAAAAAAACAATTTAGCTATTAAATGCCAGAGGAAAACTGTTTATTGTAGGTGATAAGCTTGTTCAATTAGCGAATAATGTATTAATATACGCAGGCGTCGTTAAGTCGTAGTAAACAAAGCTCGATTAAAGAATATCTATGACGTAGGTGTGCGAACATTGTTTTAAACACGGACATTTCCACGTAAGCTTAGAAAAAGACCAACAGTATTTTCTAATAGAAGTTAAGTTAGAATCAGATTACAGTAACGTGTGCAGGAAGTTGCGTCATCAACAGGAAGTACGAAGTTACACGTGTTCTAGATGATCGTCTAGTTCAAATAGCGAATACTGTATTAATATATTAGGGATTTGTAAAGTCGTAGTAAACAAAGCTCTATTTAAGAATATATTTGATATGAGTGTGTGAATATCTATGACGTAGGTGTGCGAACATTGTTTTAAACACGGACATTTCCACGTAAGCTTAGAAAAAGACCAACAGTATTTTCTAATAGAAGTTAAGTTAGAATCAGATTACAGTAACGTGTGCAGGAAGTTGCGTCATCAACAGGAAGTACGAAGTTACACGTGTTCTAGATGATCGTCTAGTTCAAATAGCGAATACTGTATTAATATATTAGGGATTTGTAAAGTCGTAGTAAACAAAGCTCTATTTAAGAATATATTTGATATGAGTGTGTGAATATCTATGACGTAGGTGTGCGAACATTGTTTTAAACACGGACATTTCCACGTAAGCTTAGAAAAAGACCAACAGTATTTTCTAATAGAAGTTAAGTTAGAATCAGATTACAGTAACGTGTGCAGGAAGTTGCGTCATCAACAGGAAGTACGAAGTTACACGTGTTCTAGATGATCGTCTAGTTCAAATAGCGAATACTGTATTAATATATAAGGGATTTGTAAAATCGTAGTAAACAGAGCTCTATTTAAGAATATATTTGATATGAGTGTGTGAAAATAGGGTTCATCATGGAAATGTCCACAGAAATAAGAGTAAGTAATTTCCCAGCATAGTTTTAGTTACAATGAATTAAAATAACGTGTAAAAGAAGTTTCGTTATGAGCAGGAAGTCCCAAGTGGCACGTACTCTAGATGATCCTCTAGTTGAATTAATATGCACGTGAGTTGGTAAGTCATTCTATATAGAGCTCGATTTAAGCCAATATATTGTTTAATCTTTAAAAGAATTCAATGTGAGGGCTACTTGTAAATATTCGATGTGTGTATTCGAAAATAGTGTTAAACGCGGTAGTTTCCACGTAAGCTTTGCGTAAGTAACAAAAACGAAATTATCCATTAAAGAGTAAGTTAGAATCGACGGGGAGAGATAGAAAAAAAGAGGCTCGTATAATTAAAAATATTTTCAGGCTATCTTAAAACTTATCCCTTCTCATCGAAGTTGCCAGCGAGAGCCTGGAGATCGCTAGCCGCAACTATCTCCATCCTGTTCCTGGAGCAATTTCTACTTTATTATTATCACTTTACTTTCTCATATATTTCAATCTCATTGTGTCCCTTTATCTACAACACATCCTGTTTACGACATAACACATTATCAATGTGAACGAATATATTTTTACTAATATGTATACAAGTAGCCGTACTCACCAATTATTAACAAATGGGGCGGATTCATGCAATGCATTTTTACCGTGAAAACATATCCATGAGTGTGACTTATTGTCAAATCGTTTTCTATTTCTGGAATCTTGTGTATATTTAACCTTTCCTTTCTTAGCGTGAATTGTGTTGTTAATTTGTCAACTGTCAAAGCAGTGAGAAAGGCGGATTTAGAAAAGGATTAGTCAAATCGAATTTGCAAATCAGTTTCGGAGATTTTCTCATGTCTTTAAGAATCCAATAAATTGGCAAACAAGAAGATTGGCGTATATAAAGCTGGTCTGCCGTAACTTTAAATCCTCATTTCCTCATTAACAGAAGTTGGTGACAGATGGCGCGACTCATTGGTCAGAGTATAACTGCCGAAATTAAACGGCATAAACAGAGAAGAAAGAGATTCTTAAATGAAGTGCTAAAATAAAATAAACAGCAAGAACCTTTTAAAAACACCCAAGATTAGAACAGTAGTCCGAATATACCAAATTCTAAAAATTATCAACCCTCATCTCAAAAATGCCGAAACATCTTTAGTTCTTGTTAGCTCCTTACATCAAGTGGCTTCATGCCTTGTCTGGAGCGACTTTCATAATACTAAAACAAAAGCCGTATGCTAAACCTGTGGTCTGTATATGTCAGGCTAAATACTCGTTCACCTGCCTTCAATTTTCTCACTTTTATTTTATGTATTTCTGACAGACTAAAATTTAAGACATCATATTTTGCTCATTTTTCGAAACAGCTTTTGATTTTGATATTGTTGGCGTCGGAAAATAATGGAATTACAAAATTGCCAACAATTCACTTTGATCCTGACTCTTTTTTAAAGGGAGTAAATAAACAATTACTACGAATCGAGAAGTTTTTATACTGTTGTTAACTAGCTAATTCATATTGGTTCCCGAGAAAGTACCAGATACTCACAAGAGGGGTCACGTGAAAGTTGCAAAAATGGTATATAGAAGACTGATGGGTATGATAAGACGCCGATATCGACTTCGACACAGCTATTTTTTTTACTAATAACTCACCACTTACACGGACCAGAACCTACCCCAAAATAAGGGGCCATGGAGATTGAAGGATTGCCGGTTTAATGATGAAGATTACTATGAGAGGATTGCATATATGTAACGTAAGGAACAAAGTGTGGGTACATATGCGGACGGTTTATGACAAGTATACTTGTTTGCATTTTATTTGAAGAACGCCATGGTGTAGTCGCTAGGAAAACAATCAGCCAGGAACGTGTTCCATAAGTAAAAATTCCGCCTGACTCTAGACACACGGAAAAAGAAAGCAACACTTTTTCAATTGTGGTAGAAAACGTGTTCTTTCTCGGAACGTCTTACAGATTAGAGCCAGGGATTAAAGCCTAGTCGAGCATTATCCATAGAAAGCTAAAAAAAAAACTAGAGGCGAGATCGTCGCCGACTAGATATCGAAGTTCATTTTGTTTTCTGTCAAGGTAACAAAAATGCCCTGGGCGTTTCTTTTCCTAAGATGCGACAGAAATACTTAATCTTATAGCATATCGGACTCATATAGGTAGTACCATCCAACCATGCTTCCAGCGACCTTCACAACTTGGTGTATATACGTCTTCGATTTTAGATCTGGAACGGAAAATCAACTCTAAGCTTATCAAAACAAAGAGCCCCTTAAAGAAAGGGAGGTGTCATCTATTCCGGCTGATGCAAAACACGAACCCTAGCGTTGGTGGTGAAATAAGCTTAGTTTTAAAAATGTAAAAAATTACAAGCACTTTTTGTCCAGTGCACCACATGTTCCAGGTACAAATCGAGAGGATGAACGAGATATTGGTTATCAATGTTTTTCGAGTGGCTGCTATAGACAGATGTGGTATCGCCGTAAGGTATCAACAGATCGAGAAGTAGAATCTGGTAAATTGGTTGCTATTTTACGGAATAACTATTCTTCTTAACAAATGCTTTGCAGAGAATTTTGTTTTTAGGGTGTATATTTTGTGAACAAATAATATATATATATATATATATATATATATATATATATATACAATAATATTTTTATAAATAAATATTAATTATTTAAAAATACCTAGAGACATCGATGTTTCCTACTAACGCAATCTTCAGTCTCGAAACTAGTTCTCAACGGTCGGTAGGCGCGAACCCCGAACACAAATCGCTACTGATTCGTAGTTGGGGATCATATCCAAACGGCCATCGCCAATTAGTTAGTAATTATAGAGGAACTTTAACTGTAAATAGCGAAAATCGGCGGCTATTTACCAGGCAGTTAGAGTGATCTTACGAAACGGCGTTTGGATCGTGCATATAGCTATTTGTACTGCTTGTTATTAAAGCTACTCGAGAGTGCCCAGCCTTTGTGGGAGGGGGCTGATAAACAATAATATTTTTATAAATAAATATTAATTATGTAAAAATACCTATATATATATATATATATATATATATATATATATATATATATATATATATATATATATATATATATATATATATATAAAAAGTTAATCCAACAAAAGATATAAGAGGCAACTAATATCTTTAATTAGTGAACATCCGGATAAAACTGAAGCTCAATATACTGGATAGAGCATTAATAGCAGAATATAAAATGAAGTAATAAAATAAGGTGCTAATCAAATTTTATTAGAATTCAATGTTTAGGCAAAGTATCTTAAAGGTACTTTGCCTGAACATTGAGAATTGAATTTTATTAGAATTCGCACCTTATTTTATTACTTTATTATATATATATATATATATATATATATATATATATATATGTATATATATGAAATAAATCAAAAGAAATTGATAAAAGAAATCCAAAACTCTACTATAAAAATGTATAACATATGTAAATAGTCCATGATAAAATAAATAAATAAATGTATATATATATATATGTATATATGAAATATTTTTATAAATATATATTTTTAATTTTAAAACATTTGTAGACAAAGAAAATAACCAAGGAAAAAAAGGGGGGTTATTATAATGGAATCATCTTACTCTATAAAATAGATGTTCTGTAAAATAGTAAATACCCACTTTGAAAGGAACAACACAGGTAAGGAAACTATATTTTAATACTTTAGAAAAACAAATCTGGAGGCAAAACTAAATTAAATATTTGTAAACTTTTTAAATTAAAAAATAATTATTAAATAGGGAGGTGGTGTCTGATCAACACTGCTGGGATGCCATGATAAAGAAATACTGTTTTGTTTTTAAAATCCCGAAACAGTTTTCATGGTAAACAACTGACGATCCCTTATATATAAAAACATATATAAAAATATATTTATATTAGAGTATATTCTTGGAAGTAAACTAAAATAGTGATTGCAGTAGATTGATTGACTTACTAGACTAAAATCTTTCAACATTTTTTTTTTTTTTTTTTTTTTTTCTTTCCCAGTTTTGAAGGTAAAAAAGAACTTCCGAGACTATATATATATATATAAATGTTTTATCGGGGGTAACCTTGTTGGGAGTGGGACAGCAATATGCTTGATTAAATTTCATTTATATTGCTGCATATTGGTACGATCGAGGAAACATAGAGCAGAGAGGGAATTCCGTAGGTTAGCGGTTCGAAGACGGAAACTATTACATTAGACAATTTTCCGACATGTAATGGCCTCAGCAGTGAAGTGGGTGGGAGTTTCTGATAGTAGAGTAGGTCGGGGTATTTACGTCGAGCGAGTAAACGTGCATTAATTTCATCAGAGCACATTCGGTTGAGCATACGTGTATAGCAGTTACTCACAATCAGATGAGACCTACAGTCGCCAAAGTTCTCGAAATAAGGGTCACATCAACGGATGTCGGTTCTTATCATAATCACAGAAAATTCGAGTTAAACTATTTAAATAACTGTCACAAATGTTTATATAAACGATTTATCTGAAGATAAATGGCCACACTACCTTTTCATTGTCAGCCATGTCAAGTCTGACGAAATACATGGGTATCCTAATTCAACTTGTTTCAGAATTTTTTTAGATGAGGATCGATAATTTGTATCGTTTAATAGCGTTAAACATATTATTGTTTTTAATGTGGCGTTTTTCAACTTATTACATATTAACCGATTTCGTTTGCAATTCTATATAGATTCCTTAGTTCAACAAAAATTTCTGAGTTCAACCAAACATTTCCGAGTTCGATAAAGCGCACCAGACGAGAGGTGAGGGTTACATCGGCCGACAAGTTGTGCGAATACAATCTGAGATGACAACAGTAATCGGAATAATTGTCGTTTTCTGTCTCAACAGAAGCATTCTCCGTCCGTGTTTCTGCTCTCTAGAATAGCATACGAGAGGAAGTCGTGATGATGCCTAACATAACCCGGTTTAGAATTGTCTTAGACAAACATCAGACAAACATTAGAAACACATTAGACGAACATTAGACAAACATTAGACACACATTAGACGAACATTAGACGAACATTAGACAAACATTAGACAAACATTAGACGAACATTAATACAGCATATAGATGCAATCTCTTCTGTCTTCTTACACAGTTTGCTGAACTTTTCTATTTATTTTGCAATAAAATTGACTGATTGATTAATTGATAGACGGGAATTATTAGCGAATTTTCTTCGCGATACGAACATTACATTTTCTTTTACACTGATGTCCGAAATGCCAAGCAAAACGGTGCGCCTTTCGCCGCGAATACAATAAATCAGACTCACGTGATCGGCTTCTTTGTTTTAATATTGTCTACTTTCGATTCCATATTTTCAGGATACCAATAGTATATATTAGGTCTGCAACTCGATATGACATTGTTCAATTTTAATTCACAAAATCTTATCACGAGTTTGTATTGCCAAAAAATCATAAAGAATGTGGACACACAGACAAACAAACAGACAAACAATAAAGTTAGTATATTATATGTGTCCGTTGCAAAAAAAAGTTAGACAGAGACATTACAAATTTTGTATAGATTTTATGCTCCTGTTCAAAAAAGTTAGACACTGACACCATAAATTTAGTATAGATTTCATGTGTCTGTTATAAGAATTGTACAAAAAAGTTAGACACTCACACTATTAATTTAGTACAGATTTCATGTGTCTGTTATAAGAATTGTACAAAAAAAGTTAGACACTGACACTATTAATTTAGTACAGATTTCATGTGTCTGTTATAAGAATTGTACAAAAAAAGTTAGACACTGACACTATTAATTTAGTACAGATTTCATGTGTCTGTTATAAGAATTGTACAAAAAAGTTAGACACTCACACTATTAATTTAGTACAGATTTCATGTGTCTGTTATAAGAATTGTACAACAAAGTTAGACACTGACACTATTAATTTAGTACAGATTTCATGTGTCTGTTATAAGAATTGTACAAAAAAAGTTAGACACTGACACTATTAATTTAGTACAGATTTCATGTGTCTGTTATAAGAATTGTAAAAAAAAAGTTAGACACTGACACTATTAATTTAGTACAGAGTTCATGTGTCTGTTATAAGAATTGTACAAAAAAGGTTAGACACTGACACTATTAATTTAGTACAGATTTCATGTGTCTGTTATAAGAATTGTACAAAAAAGTTAGACACTCACACTATTAATTTAGTACAGATTTCATGTGTCTGTTATAAGAATTGTACAAAAAAGTTAGACACTGACACTATTAATTTAGTACAGATTTCATGTGTCTGTTATAAGAATTGTACAAAAAAATTTAGACACTGACACTATTAATTTAGTACAGATTTCATGTGTCTGTTATAAGAATTGTACAAAAAAAGTTAGACACTGACACTATTAATTTAGTACAGATTTCATGTGTCTATTATAAGAATTGTACAAAAAAAGTTAGACACTGACACTATTAATTTAGTACAGATTTCATGTGTCTGTTATAAGAATTGTACAAAAAAAGTTAGACACTGACACTATTAATTTAGTACAGATTTCATGTGTCTGTTATAAGAATTGTATAAAAAAAGTTAGACACTGACACTATTAATTTAGTACAGATTTCATGTGTCTGTTATAAGAATTGTACAAAAAAAGTTAGACACTGACACTATTAATTTAGTACAGATTTCATGTGTCTGTTATAAGAATTGTACAAAAAAAGTTAGACACTGACACTTTAATTTAGTACAGATTTCATGTGTCTGTTATAAGAATTGTACACAAAAAGTTAGACACTGACACTATTAATTTAGTACAGATTTCATGTGTCTGTTATACGAATTGTACAAAAAAAGTTAGACACTGACACTATTAATTTAGTACAGATTTCATGTGTCTGTTATAAGAATTGTACAAAAAAGTTAGACACTGACACTATTAATTTAGTACAGATTTCATGTGTCTGTTATAAGAATTGTACAAAAAAGTTAGACACTGACACTATTAATTTAGTACAGATTTCATGTGTCTGTTATAAGAATTGTACAAAAAAAGTTAGACACTGACCCTATTAATTTAGTACAGATTTCATGTGTCTGTTATAAGAATTGTACAAAAAAAGTTAGACACTGACACTATTAATTTAGTACAGATTTCATGTGTCTGTGATAAGAATTGTACAAAAAAAGTTAGACACTTACACTATTAATTTAGTACAGATTTCATGTGTCTGTTATAAGAATTGTACAAAAAAGTTAGACACTGACACTATTAATTTAGTACAGATTTCATGTGTCTGTTATAAGAATTGTACAAAAAAAATTAGACACTAGCACTATTAATTTAGTACAGATTTCATGTGTCTGTTATAAGAATTGTACAAAAAAAGTTAGACACTGACACTATTAATTTAGTACAGATTTCATGTGTCTGTTATAAGAATTGTACAAAAAAAGTTAGACACTGACACTATTAATTTAGTACAGATTTCATGTGTCTGTTATAAGAATTGTACACAGATACATAGAGAATCCACAGACTTTGTATAGTCTTAAGTTGAAAGTAACCGTGGGCGAACATTCAGACGGTATATAGATGCAATATCTTCTGTCTTTTTACATGGCTTGTTGCACTTTTCCCAATTTCTTTATTGGTGCACTTCGTTTGCCGTCTTAACAACAATATCAAAGTCAGGCGGGTTCTCTACCAGACCCAGAGATGTTTTCTAAAGCTAACACAAGACACTTTCCGTCCCGTATACATAATCGTAGTACAGCCACTTCTTGAGTATGCCACCCAAGCAACAAATCAATATCTTCAAACAGATATCTTACACCTGAGGCGTGTTGAATAGTACGCAACCAGGTTGGTGACGGGATTATCCGCGCTTGCCTACAAAGAGCGTCTTCAGAGACTTAATCTGTCCTTACTTGATCAGCGAAGAATGCGGCCAACAGCATCACCAACGGAAATGGAAATGGTACTTTTAGAAGAGGGGTCCACCTCAACAGAATAAAGGAAGAATTCTCTGTCTGTTTCTGCTCTCTGGAACAGCCTGCTAAAAGAGGCCGTGATGATGCCTACCATATCCAGGTTTAAAGCCACCTTTGACAAACATTCAGACGTTATATATAGATGCAACATCTAACTTTTACACGCTTGCTACAGGTTGCTTTTTTGTGTGTTCAATAAAATTGAGTCATTTATTGATTGAGATACAAGATTCAGTTCGCTGTACAAAAATTAAATGTTCTTTCACAGTGATGTCCGGAGTGCCAAACAAAACGCAGTCCCCTTCGTTGCGAATTGAACAAAGCACGCGCTCATCTTTGCGGCAATACTCCGACTCCGGCTCACCACTCCTACTACATTGTTCTCGTGAATGTATGAGCATCGCCAAGAACGCCTCCTCCTACCCTATATTTATACATGACTTCTTCTTGTGTTTATTTATTTTTTATACTAATGTTTCACCACTGATGAAGGCCAAAAGCCACTCGAGAGTAAAGCTTAATGAGATTGTCCTTTAGATGATGGGACGCTATAATAAAACGATTGAGAACGAGGTTTATTCAATTCACATAACGACCCGACATATATTTATTGAACTTCTAATAGACCATGTTGTATCCTGCAGGGAAGCAGTCTCGCGGTGAGTGATCCACAGGTGGGAAGTTTCTGGAAAGAAACTCTCTCCATGGAAATATCTTTTCATTTCAGGTAAACAGACGAAGAAAGGATAATTCTTGACAGTGTTTGTAATGAGACCTGTTCTTACCGAAGTTTTACGGAGAAATCAAAGATTGGAGCTCAGTCGAGCACTTACCATTCGAAATACGGATAGAGTAGAGAAAGACTAATTTCCACAATTATCAATTTATTAATAAAATAAAGTAACACGACGTATTTACTCTTAATAGATGTTCGTGGAAGCATGAGCTTTTGTACCAAAAACTACCCCTCTCTCTCTCTCTCTGGCACACTTAATCAGGATTCAAAAAAGGGTCTCTAACACAATAGACCCCACACTGTCTCCCAAGCTCTAGACCCTGTCCCATCGCTGACATTTTTCATCCGTGTGCTGGTTCCAAAATTACTTCCAGATAATTTTCTCTAACGAACTTTTTTCACTTGTGCCCCCTCAACGTAAATACACAGAGACCCAACCGTCTAGTAGCATAATCCCACCCTTTCACTGTAGTGGTCCCCAGATTCTGAAAATGATATAACCTAATAGCTGGTTTTTCGAATTCCTTCCTTGCTCCTGGCAGGCAGACAGAGACAGTACAAATTTAGTATAGACAATATGTTTCCGTTAAAAAAGTTAGACAGACAGACACAGACACCATAAATTTAGTATAGATTGCAAGGGTCTGTTATAAAAACGTTAGACAGACAGAGAAAATATAGATTTAGTATAGATTTGATGCATCCTATTCACGGATATTTCGAGACGGAAGGGAAAAAAATGTCCATATTTTCTTTCACGTAAAAATAGAAAACTCGATTGCTGATCATGTGTATTGAAATCTTCAATGGAAAAAGTCTGGACAAAGTTCCCGTCGGCTAATGGAGGAATCACTTTGAGAAATACAAGTGGACATAATGCGTCCTAGCATTTCATTTAGCGGCTCAGTCGGTTCGTTATCCGTCCGTCGATAAAATAGACGCATCTTTTTGTGAGACGCGTCCTCGCATCTTTATAGCTCGCTTTGTCTGTCTGTCGTTCTGTCATGGTGAAACTTTTGATGCATTTTTCTCGATGATTTTGTGATGATTGAATGACGACCACATATTCTGTTTTACCTTTTTTTCACCCCGAGCATGACATATTGTCACTGAAGCGTAAAGTGTAGAAAAAATAAAGAAATAGTATCGGAACAGTTAAACAGAGGTGTCGTCAAAATCAAGTCCAAATGAATGTTAATATCTCTCTCCAGTTTTAAAAAAAAAAACGTCGTTCAGTCCAACATAAAAAAATCCAGCACTATTCTCTTCTTTCGTCCGCTTTACGATCCCACGTTCAGAACGATCTCCACTTCTCTCACCGAATCTTCATTTTCCCTCTCTAATTGAAAAAAAATGTGACGCATGCAAACCAACTTAATTTGCATAAATCTCTCTCTCGATGCCGCTGCCCGGATCTTCAAATAAAAACCTTATTTTACTTTCTGACACCTTTCTCCTCCCACTCCTCTTTCTTTATTGTCGTCAGCGAGCGTTTTCGGGTTCGCCCCACACACACAGCATACTAGACGCTGCCTCTTTGAACGGCGCCGACAAGTGTCAGTCGGCCGCTCTTCGTTACATAAAGAGATACTGTGATAAGGACCCGATTTATAAGGGGGATCTGGGTAAGCAGTTAATCAACATGGTGTTTGTTCACATTACATTTAAATGTATGCATGTTCATACTGACTAGAAAACAAGGAGCGTGAATCTAATAGCAAAGCTTCTTCTTCTTCTTTCGTTTGCTTCACAGCATCTCACTGTTAGA
The DNA here is from genome assembly GCA_963556195.1 of Sepiola atlantica. Classification (NCBI taxonomy): domain Eukaryota; kingdom Metazoa; phylum Mollusca; class Cephalopoda; order Sepiida; family Sepiolidae; genus Sepiola; species Sepiola atlantica. Next base: position 95,981,244 of record OY744535.1, read on the forward strand.
TCACCAGCTCGGTTGAGAAAAGCCATGCTAATATTTTGTTGTCTAGCACAGCTATGCTGGCTTCGTCGTTGGGTGGTCGATATTTAAAGCATGACTCGATGATGTCGTCTACTGTCTGTTTAGAGTGACCACAGTCGCAGACAGCTGAGTCCCTGAGTCCCCATCCGTTCATGGTCGCGGCGAAAAGGCCGACACCTGTCCTGAGGCGGTTGAGCATTGTCCACTGCCGGCGAGGGATGTCCATGACTGGTAGGTTATCCGGGTCCTCCACAAATCTGTGCAACCTTCATGTATCTGCTGCCTGGCATTCCTTCGTCCAGCAACGTTTCAGCCAGATTCGTTTTGTGACGTCACCGGGTGTTGAAAGCAGGAGCTGGTGGGCATGCACCGAAAATGGGCGTCGTGACTTCAGGCGAGCTCGTGGAGGGGTTTCTGTGGTGAGCTTGTGGAGAAGGTGGTCCTCATCGATTGTTGCCTTTCTTGAGAGTGCAAGGACAGCCGCCTCACAGCGCAGGGTTGGTGGTTCGATGACGACGAAAATCGGTAGTTGGTTGATTGGTGTGGCGCGCAAGCAGTCAGAGACTGTGCTGCTACTATCAATAAAGTTTATCTTCTTTTACCGGCTGAAAATCTAAGCAGGGGGCTATGTAGCAGTTACATGTGGCGAGTCCTAAGAAAGAAATAAAGCTATTAGAGTAAACAATCTTTCGGCATTTATGGGCCACTACACTAGTTGGTGGGATTTAGCAGATAGTCAGAAATAGCGAGGGGATTTTTCTCGAACAGATACAAGGTCGTCAGTTTCTCAAAGCGCATTCTCTGGAAGTCTAGGGGTGCAATATTGCGGCGATGCAACAAAGGATTTGAGTTTTGAAATAACAGCTAGACATATTCTTATTTTTGCAATCTGCCCCCCCCCCAAAAAAAAGAGAGAGGTTAGTGCACTAGATATTGCAATAATACATTCTGCAGTTTCTAATCATGTTAGCCAAAAGGGGGAGTGTTGCATAGCCATCTACTCCTACACCTGCATGGACCGCGGCAGTACGCGTTTCGTACACTCTTCCCGATACGGGCCGTGGCGGTACTCATTTCGTATACTCGTCCCTGAAAGGGCGGTGGCAGTTCACATTCAATATTCGTCATTTTTAAAACATCATAAATCACATAGTTCATATATTGTTTGCATGCCTTAGATTTCTCCCTCGCCGTGTAAAGGGTCATGTCGTCTAGTGGATGAATTCTTTTTGCTTTCCTGCCTGTCGTGAACCACAGCGTCCGTTGTCTGCAACAAAAACTCCACGATCGGGCCGGAAGAAAAACTCTTCTTAAAATGTCATTCTTTTTATTACAAGCGTTAGTTATTTAATCAGCTGGGAGTCATGCACTACGTTGAGAGAGAGAGAGAGAGAGAAAGAGATAGAGAGAGAGAGAGAGAGAGAGAGAGAGAAGGCAAATCACTACTTTATCAATTATTTTCTTAACCATTCATAGAGGAGGGAAAGGATTACTCTCGCTTGTATTTTCTTAGGGAAATATTTCCCTTATCTGTTGTAAATTTACATGGTAACAATCATGTCCTATCGGTTTGCCTCCAAAACCCAGACTGACGAAACTCGCTTCTCACGAAGAACGAGTGACGTCACGGATCCCTCTGTTTCCCACGCAAGGGCCAGTGACGTCACAGAGCCTCTCGCAGGTGCACACTGACCCTTGATCTGGGGTCTCGTCACACGGTGACCTTGTCACGTCTGTTAGCTCTGACTGTGAGAACAGGCCCTATTCTGCACTTGACTGCACCCGTGCTAATTCGCACAAGTCAAACCAACGATTTCCAACACCTACGTCCATTATCCAACAGGAGGATTTAATATTTTCTGGGTCGGAATCTATCCATCAACTGGCTAGCTGGAAACAAAATTGTGTTTATCTAAATGACTTTAATGAATATATTGCACACTTTTATTCGACATTTTAGAATGTTGTTAGTTAGCAAAAAAAGTAGCACAAAATATTTGAGCCATGATTGTGAATTTATTAAGAAGACGTTTTAAAAACACATTTCTATACCACTTCAACAACACTTCAACACACCTTCGCCCCCCTTATAACGAGCATGGTTGATACTAGGTTTATTTACTTTAATAAACAACGCTTTCATTATGGGGAGACGAATACTGCAATATGACATCCCAAGAATGGCCGTGTTCCTGGTTAAAATATTCCTGAACGTCTTCTTAATAAATTCCACCAATCTTTTATTTTGCATACTCATTCACCCGCCTGAAAATGACCGACGTCGGTCGAAAACGTTCGCGAAAATATAGCAATTTTTTATACAACATAGACGACAATACCAAATCGGTCGTGCGACGAATCGAAAAAACGAATACAAAAAATAAATAAAGAGAAGCTGTCGCTAATGTTTAACTAAACATGCATAAAAGAAGGAATGCTGCCTAATTACACACACACATATATATATATATATATATATATATATATATATATATATATACTCAAAATAAGGGAAATCACAATGCCACAATATAAACTATGGTAATAAGAGCACTAGGCACAACAAGGAACACCTGGAAAAAAAAGACTGGAAGAAAAGAATTAACACCATTAAAGCAGTTGAAGTAAAAATAAACATCCTCAAGTTCGGAAACCAACCCACATAGTAAAACTTAGGCTAACTTTCGGTAACCTTGTAACTCTCGCTTCCCTAATTTTGCCCTTAGTCCAACCATTTGATGAGCTATGTTTCTGGCAAAGGGGGGATAATTGCTGTTTTACTGGGTCATAATTTATCTATATAACACTTATCGTTGGCTTTGTTTTGAGCTTAAAGTGGTATTTTTAGCACCTTACATGGGGTGGCTTCATGCCTTGTCTGGAGCGATTTCCATTTTTTTAAAAGCGAATGACACTAGCTAATTATATTCAAACGGAAATAGAATAACACTTCGTAACAGCAATAAACATAGTCTTAGATAGTAGCAGGCGTAAGCCGGTCGATATTAAGCGTGGCTTAGATTTTAAGTTTTTCGATAATTAATGATGAAACGGTACTATGTAAGGATTAGGAACTCTGAGTAATTAACGGGACGAATTGACAGATATTTGTTGATATTTGACTTGTAAACGAGCGTGTTGTAGTGTGCAGGGAAGCGTTCATGCGGTAACGTTCTATCTGGAACAGTAGAATGATCGAACAATTTTTTCAGTTCGTGATCTTTAAAATTATATCAATTAATGTCTTCCTATTAAGTTGGCTTTAGTATTTTGTCATTATCGCATTTTCTGACTTTTCGATTGAAGAGAAATGCGACTTCATAAAAATCCATCGCTTATATAAAGCTATGCTTATAAAGTTATGCATGTGTATATGTTTATATATTTTCAAACATTTCAGTTTCTTTTGGGTGTTTATAGGGTTTGAGGGTGCATGATATATTCAGATTTTCATTAAATGTTATCCAGTCATTAGAAATCAATTCAGCGAGTTTCCCTTTAATTTTATTTTCTTCTTAAGCTGAAACATGCAATTTTAGATATTTTCAAGAATAAAATACAGGGTGTTTCAAAAGTCTTGGGAACATAACGATTTTTAATAACTCAAAAACTATTAGGAGTTGAAAAATGAAATTGGTACCGTTGGAAAGGTTAAAGTTTCAAGTTTTGTGGGGAATCTTCAAAGTTGCTCAATATGAGCACCATTCGTCACACGGCAGACATCTAGTCGATAGTCCATTTCCTGCCAAACGCGTTCCAGCATCTTGACGTCAATGGTTCCCACAACTGCCGTTACTCGAGCCTTTAGTTCGTCAATATCTCTTGGAAGGGGCGGCACATAGACTTGTTGCTTGACAAAGCCCCAAAGGAAAAAGTCACACGGGGTAAGATCTGGAGACCTAGGAGGCCAGGGCATGAGAACGTCATCACCTCGCCCAGATCTACCAATCCATCTACCAGGCAGCCTTGTGTTAAGAAACTGCCTTACTCTAAGACTCAAGTGTGGTGGTGCACCATCTTGTTGAAAAATGAAGTCATCAGATTCTGCTTGTTCCAACTGAGCCATTAACCAGTCTTCCAGCATGTTGAGATAGGATTCACCAGTGATAGTTGCCTCTTCAAAGAAGAACGGTCCATAGACACCTTTCTTGGAAATTGCACAAAACACGTTCACTTTTGGTGAATCTCGCTCGTGCTCAAGAAGTTCATGAGGATTCTCAGTACCCCATATGCGAGTGTTATGCTTGTTAACTTTGCCATTCAGATGGAAGGTCGCCTCATCGCTAAAAACAAGCCGGTCATCAAAGCCGTTATCTTCCAACTTCTCTTGCATTGCAATGCAAAAGTCACGGCGAAGTGGCTTATCAGTGTCCTTCAACTTTTGGACCAACTTGAGCTTGTAAGGTACCATTTGCAGTCGTTTCCTTAAGACACGCCAGACAGTTGCTGGAGCAAGCTGAAGTTCCCTGCTGGCTCTTCTCACTGATTTACGGGGGCTCCGCTGAAAGGCTGTCCGAACTTGCTCAACTGCATCTTCTGAAGTTGAAGGGCGACCTGTTCGCTTACTTGGGCACAAACACCCATCTTTCACAAATTTAGCATGCCATCTGACAATGGATTTCCTTTCAGGGGCTTCTTTTTTAAATTTCCTGCGAAATGCACGCTGAACACATGTCCACGATTCAGTCTTTGCAAATTGGAGGACGCAAAATGCCTTGTCTTGTTTAGAGAACGCCATTACTGCACCTGGAAAGATAACACGAAAATCATTAGTATGACCAAAAACTTGATTAAGCAAGCTTTAAAATGGCACCAGTTTCATTTTTCTACCTGGAATAGTTCATGAGATATACGCATTTGTAATGTTCCCAAGACTTTTGAAACACCCTGTATATATATATAAAGAGAGAGCTAAATGAAAACAGTGAAATAAAAATTGTAAAAATGATGAATCTATTCTATCGTCAGTTCTTCAATGCAAGGTCTATATATATATATATATATATATATATATATATATATATATATATATATATATATATATATATATATATATATATATATATATATATATATATTCTAACTGGGCTTGTTTTACATGTTGTCAACGTTCCTACGCACTCACATCCACTTTTTATGACTTTCTCAAATTTTTTAAATTATGATTTTCGGCTACTTCTCTTTCAACATATCTATCTATTTAATTCCGTAAATATTCTATTATTTGAAAAGACCGGCTTAAGGAAATAATAAATAAACATCTTTCTATTGAATTGAATAACTTAAGATGAAATAGACTTGTCATTTATACAATTTTTATTTCTCTTTTTTCATTATATATATATAAGAAAAAAAAATTAATCTTGTATTGCTAATTTGGCTTTTATTTCAATTTTATTAACTTTCCATGCAATACTTTAAAACTTGAACGAAAAACACACACATTACGCGACAGCGTGCCAACGCATCCCTCGTTCGACACCGGTTTTTGAATCCTACCCGCCATTTCATAACAGCAAGGCGATGACGTCGTACCATCAAAGACGTTTATCAAATTAACAAAGAAATAAGTTTGTTTATTCTTGTTTTTTGATTGAAAAAAAAAATGACTCAATACTGGTCACCCCTGAAGAAGGAATTTTATTCCGTAATCGATAGGATTAATGTAAGAAAAAAAAAAAAATCTTGTATTGCTAATTATGCTTTTATTTCAATTTTATATATATATATATATATATATATATATATATATATATATATATATATATATATATATCTTTTGTCATTTTCTTATCAATCTATTCTCGTCTCTTTCTTTTTCCTCTCTCTATTTATTTAATATTATCTGTCTATTTCCCTTTAATATGCCAACCTCAAACCCCACACCCCTACTCTTTTGACACTGTCTCATACTTTATACCCTCCCCTCCTTTTTCGTCGTATTTTGTCATTTCACCAAACCTCCTTACATTTAATACATTTAAGTTTGTGTTTAATTTGACTCCTGCTGATTTTAAATTTTTAATCTAAGCGGAACTTTAAATATTCTATTCATTTTTCATTTTTCAGACCCTATTTTTAACAACTGTTTTTTTGTTCCGATCTTACTGCATATTTCTACTCCATCAAATGTTTCTATATATACGTCAGACCGGGAAGTTATGGTTTGCACAACTCCTATCAGCTCATAAGAACCCTTAATTGGACATTATAATATTCAACACCGAGTGAGTCTTCTAAACTGTTTATATGATTTAGTTTTTTCTATCATTTTATTATTTTGCTACACCTTGAATACACTTTTCACTGTCATCTACTGCATCGATAGCAAGCAAATTTCCAGCCTGGATAACTTTTTCGTTTTTGGACTACCATTCACTACTTGGATTGTTTTTTAATCGACTTCTTTGACATCTTTCTTGAAATTGTCTTGAACTTTATGACTTGGATGAACTGTATAAGTTTAACAAAAAAGTTTTGGCCAATATATTTGATGTTTTATATACTTTTATGTATTTTTTTAATATATTTTTTATATATTTTCAACCCTGCAGTAATGTCATTGCGGTAATGGTCCTCTGAGGAGAAGATTTTCTTTGAAAACTCATGAGTTAAGGACGCAATATCAGTCCTTGTCTTTGAACTTTAATAAAATCTGATTAATTTCTCATGGTATGTCATTCAATTAATATTATTGCTCTATACACTATATTGAGCTTTGCTTTCATCCTGATACTCTACTAGTTTAAGCTATTATTTATATCTTTAAAGTATTATCTTACTCTCTCTCTCTCTCTCTCTATATATATATATATGTATATATATATGTGTGTGTGTGTGTGTCTATATATCTAAAATAATTAAGGTTTAGAAAAAAATTGTATAAAGTATATATATATATATATATATATATATATATATATATATATATATATATGTATATACATCTTGTCTCACAGCCTTTCATTCTATGATATATCGTGTATTTTTCACTCATGTATATATATATATATATATATATATATACTTTATACAATTATATATATATATATATAGATGTGTGTATATACTTTATGAAAATTTATATGTCTGTATGTGTGTGATCGATATATATGTGTAAATTTACATATGTATTTGTGTTTTCGTTCCAGAACTTTTAACTATTAGAGATCATGCATCCTTTTCTTAAATACTATTTTATTATGGAAGCTGATTTTCCGAACCAATCGTACATTCTTATAAATTTTCTCGGCTTTTAATGTCAAACTTGAAGTGTGCCGGCATCATTTATTCATCTTCGTCAATAGCAAAAAGCATCCTCTGCTCCATCAATTTCTAGTGAGACGAGTGTGTTTATTTTAGCGAAGAGATTCTCCAGAGTGTTTGCAGAATGCAGGGAATGGAATATTAAGCGACCTATATTTTCGACCCGCTTGATTGTCACGTTTCCTCCGTCGAGTTTACTTATTTAAATACGGTAAAGTTGGACGAAGGCTAAGATCGTTATTCTTTAGAACATCAGTGAACGTGTTTGGTTGTGAAAAAGAATACCCACCAAAATCAGAGAATTACACGAAAAAAAGAACGAAAAAAAGAACGAAAAAATTATGGCAGAAGAAAATAATGGACGATAGAACGAAAACCATGAATACCGAACGAGCAAACGAAAGGAACTAATTAAAAAGTAACAACATAAATAAAGAAGAAAAGAACATTCAGTGTGTACGGGAACGAGCAAACAAACAAGATCCACATAGTTTTAGTATATAAGAGCCGGACCCGTAGCCCGGCATTGCCCGGGAGAAATATAAAAGAATGAATTAAAATTTGACCGAACGCAAATAGGTCACATGTTCGGTTTGGAATTGTGGAAGGGGGATAGGAGGAAGATAGTTAGTAATGTAGGAAGGAATTAAGGAAGGGATCAGACGTGGTTGTAGGAGACTTCCTGACAATCTCATGATACCGATATTTCCCCAGAATGTTTTTTTTTTATTATTAAACTACTGCTCTATCTATGGAAATGGAAACTCTTGAAATTGAAGAGGCCTAAACAGCCCTATTAAAACCAATCCCCCCGTTATCTTTATATAGAAATTCCCTTTTTTGTGAGGAAACAATAAAGTAAAATCAGAACTACTGAACAACACAAATATAATTAAAGTGGCCTGCAGAGCACTCATAAACGAATAAAAATGATAATATTCACAATAGTTAAAGTACTACGGATTCCATTGATTTAATAGTTAAAGCATTACCTATTACATTAATTTCTTTTTAAATTACTACATAATAAGGTTGAATTAAAATAAAACCCGGCCCATAGTCCTCCTCCACCCCCGCGTTGGCAAAACTTTAACAATAGAAAACAAAGTTGTGTGAGTTGACTGGGATCGAACGCTGAACCTCTCCGTCTTTCATCTACGTTCTAACAATTTGGCCACGAAAACAGGTAGTAAATCTACTGAAAAATTGGTGATTTAAACGAAGCCTGTAAGTTGGCATGCGTTTTATGTTACGATCCGCCAGTAGGCGACCAAATGTAAGGTCTACCAGTCACACGTTTTGGGGCATTTTAAAACGTAGAAATCGATGTATTTTTTCCAATTTTTTTAATATTATGCATGTGAAATGTGTAGGATTACGAAAATGTCAACTTTATGTAATAACTAGAAATAACGTAATCCGATATTCTCGAAAATCAGCGGAACTTAGCGGGAGCGTCGATTAAATGTGTGCGTAATGTGTTTTATTACGTAGTAAATTAATAGCAGATAAATAGTAAATATTAACGGACGCTTTTTTTGATAAGTACACGTTGGTTATAAGTTCCCGTTCTCCATGGAGGGGGGGTGTCAGGACTAAAGTCTTAGGGAGAAAAGTTTTTGCTACCACTTATATTGAGTATGTTTTGAGGAGAGTCGAAGATAGTGTGGCAAAAATAATATTTAGTGTTAGCTGGAGAAAAATACTAACAAATTTACTAAAACACGCTCGAGTGAATAAGCGTAATATAGTGGTGAGTTTAGTAACCTGTAGTTATTTTCCTATTCTACTTTAAAACATCAAGTTTAGATTTTTATGAACACTCAGATATACGTGTAATTCATAATGAAATCAAGTGTGAGCCAAAGTTAAATATAAAATAGGCAGGCTGGATCTAAATTAAACTTTCGTTTGGTTAGGTTTGGTTTGGTAGTTTTGTTTTACGGCATATCAACCCTTTTTGGGTTATTTAATGCCGAATCTGGTCATTATAGTGAAAGTTTTTATGCTTCAAGTTCTTTATATCTTCAAATGTTTAATCAGGGTTTTTGGTTTGGTAGTTTTGTTTTACGGCATATCAACCCTTTTTGGGTTATTTAATGCCGAATCTGGTCATTATAGTGAGAGTTTTTATGCTTCAAGTTCTTTATATCTTCAAATGTTTAATCAGGGTTTTTGGTTTGGTAGTTTTGTTTTACGGCATATCAACCCTTTTTGGGTTATTTAATGCCGAATCTGGTCATTATAGTGAGAGTTTTTATGCTTCAAGTTCTTTATATCTTCAAATGTTTAATCAGGGTTTTTGGTTTGGTAGTTTTGTTTTACGGCATATCAACCCTTTTTGGGTTATTTAATGCCGAATCTGGTCATTATAGTGAGAGTTTTTATGCTTCAAGTTCTTTATATCTTCAAATGTTTAATCAGGGTTTTTGGTTTGGTAGTTTTGTTTTACGGCATATCAACCCTTTTTGGGTTATTTAATGCCGAATCTGGTCATTATAGTGAGAGTTTTTATGCTTCAAGTTCTTTATATCTTCAAATGTTTAATCAGGGTTTTTGGTTTGGTAGTTTTGTTTTACGGCATATCAACCCTTTTTGGGTTATTTAATGCCGAATCTGGTCATTATAGTGAGAGTTTTTATGCTTCAAGTTCTTTATATCTTCAAATGTTTAATCAGGGTTTTTGGTTTGGTAGTTTTGTTTTACGGCATATCAACCCTTTTTGGGTTATTTAATGCCGAATCTGGTCATTATAGTGAAAGTTTTTATGCTTCAAGTTCTTTATATCTTCAAATGTTTAATCAGGGTTTTTGGTTTGGTAGTTTTGTTTTACGGCATATCAACCCTTTTTGGGTTATTTAATGCCGAATCTGGTCATTATAGTGAGAGTTTTTATGCTTCAAGTTCTTTATATCTTCAAATGTTTAATCATCGTTTTTGGTTTGGTAGTTTTGTTTTACGGCATATCAACTTTTTTTGGGTTATTTAATGCCGAATCTGGTCATTATAGTGAAAGTTTTTATGCTTCAAGTTCTTTATATCTTCAAATGTTTAATCAGGGTTTTTGGTTTGGTAGTTTTGTTTTACGGCATATCAACCCTTTTTGGGTTATTTAATGCCGAATCTGGTCTTGTTTTCTTCTCTTTTTTGTTTCTTTCCCCTTTTAATATCTGTTTCTATTTAACCCATAGTTGGGACCCTAACAGGTACTACCACTCCGGGTCAGGGTGGACCTGGGAGCAATGGTAATTAAGAGGAGGCTCCACATTCCCCAAAGTCCGTAAGCCGGATCTCACCATCGGATGTAGTTTAAGGTCATATCCAGGACCGGGAGTAGGGTAGGAAAAATAAAAATAAAAAAGGGGAGGGAGAAAGGGAGAGAGGCTGTTGGTTTTTGTTTTTGGTTTTGTACAACATAATAAAGTTTTACAAACAAAAAAAAAAAACGTCAATGTAGGTGAATTTCGTCTCAGGGAGCCACAGGGCAGCCTAATCTGGTATCACCAGTCGTTTGGTTAGTATTAGTTTGCTGATTAAAGAAGTTTAATTGTAGAAACCGTTACGTTGTTTGATTGTGTAAGAATTTATAATGAGTGCTGATCCAAAATGTATTTGGCGAGCTTTGTTTAAAATGAATTTAATTTGTCTTGCTTGTTTAAAGTTGAACGTAAGATCATGTTTTAATGCATGACAGAATAGTGCATTTACGGAATTGTTCATTTTGTATATCTCTTCTCTGTTCCCGTTGAGTTTCACTAACGTATACTTGGTGGCAATTATTGCATTGGACAGTATTTATACCTGTACGAAATGTGAGTGTTTTACGAAAATGTTTTATTGTTTTAATGTTTGTGTTTTGCTCTGTGATGTAATTTGTGTTGTTGGAATTGATAGTTTATTTACGGTGTTGTAAATTATTATATTATGTGCGTAAGTAGAACCATGTGTATTTACGGTGTTGTAAATTATTATATTATGTGCGTAAATAGAAACATGTTTGTTTACGGTGTTGTAAATTATTATATCATGTGCGTAAGAAGAACCATGTTTATTTACGGTGTTGTAAATTATTATATTATGTGCGTAAGTAGAAAAATGTTTATTTACGGTGTTGTAAATTATTATATTATGTGCGTAAGTAGAAACATGTTTGTTTACGGTGTTGTAAATTATTATATTATGTGCGTAAATATAAACATGTTTGTTTACGGTGTTGTAAATTATTATATTATGTGCGTAAGAAGAACCATGTTTATTTACGGTGTTGTAAATTATTATATTATGTGCGTAAGTAGAAAAATGTTTATTTACGGTGTTGTAAATTA
>OY744535.1:95997852-96045352 GCA_963556195.1 Sepiola atlantica
TTACAGAATTATTTTATATTGAAAGTAACTTTAGTATTTACAGAATTATTTAATGATGAAAGTAACGTTTAATTACAGAATTATTTTGTAATAAAAGTATTTTGCTTGCAGAAGTTATAAGTAAAAGTATTTTCTTATTTACAAAATTATTTAGTCATGAAAGTAATTTCTCTTATTTTCAGAATTATTTTGTAATTAAAGTAACTTTTTTTACAAAAGGATTTAGTTATGAATGTAACTTTTTATTTACACAATTATTTAGTAATGAAAGTAACTTTTAATTTACACTATTATTTAGTTATGTAAGTAAATTTTTATTTACACAATTATTTAGTAATGAAAGTAACTTTTAATTTATAAAATTATTTAGTAATGAAAGTAACTTTTTACTTAGAAAATTATTTAGTAATGAACATAACTTGTTATTTACACAATTGCTTAGTAATGAAAGTTACTTTTTATTTACACGATTATTTAGTAATGTTAGTCACTTTTTATTTACACAATTAATTAGTAATGAAAGTTAGTTTTTATTTACAGAATTATTTAGTAATTGTTACACCGGCCGTTCTTACACAGGAGAAACAACACTGGTTGTCACTATAAATAGTGCGAGTCACCAGAGACACGAAGACAAAGCACAGTATTGTAACTGTCTAGCCAAGAGCTAGTCACTTTCTTACTTTGTTAATACACTTGTTAACCCAACCCTCGACTTGACTTCCTTTATTTATTATTTACTGTGGAACAACTTCACAACAGATTGGCGACGAGGAATCGAAACGATTTCACTGCAAAAAAAAATCACCTAAAGCGATTCGCAAGATCTTCACGGAAAAAACCCATCTTAGTCAGATATTTGGATTCGCAAGGATTAACAGCAAATTAACTATTGAGTAGTTAAGCGAAAAAAAAAACACAAATTCAAAACTTGCTACCAAGAATCGAAAACTAAAAAACGCGTAAGACATTTTCAATTATTGAAATAATTGAATACACTGATACCTTTATTTTTTTTCTCTTCAAGTTTCACTGACTCGTCAAGATAAATGTTATCCGCGTCAACTATTACAGATATTGTGTAAGTTTGTCGTTATTATTAGGACAACATCTGATAGGTGAGCAAAATCCGGATTGACTATTTATTAAAACGGTCTACCACAGAATTGTCGAGAGCAAAGGACGGACAGTAAAAAAATATATTCGCGTAAGTCATTTGTGCTTCTAATAAAGAACTGTTAAATAAGCAAGTCGCATTTTTGCAAAATGAAAAGGGGTTAAAAAGATTTCCCATAAAACTAGTCTTATTAGGCTTATAGCGACGGACTTGGTTTTGTAAAACTACGTACACATATATATAAAAAAAAAAAAAATTTTCTTAGTTTTGTTTTTCAAACAAAAGAACTGGGATTGAATTTTTTTTATTAAGGAATAATATATTTCTTGTTTTGTGTATTAGTTGAGCAAACTAATTATATTAAGCACGTTGTGGGGAAAACTGATTTATTTTTACAAGTGTAAATTGTGTGGTGCATAACTTGAATTCGTGAATGATAGACACTGAATTCAAAGATTCTCTTTTTCAATTACTTAAATTCCAAACGGAACAAAATGTTGCGTTACAAAGACAGCAAGTTGAACAACAAATGGAACTTCAAAGAAAACAAGTTGAAATTGAGGAGAAATTTAAAAGAGAGTTGTTGGAACAGCAAAAAGCCCAAAGAAAAATGCATGCTGAACAAAAAGAGCTGGCGACAACACGAGAAGAAAGATTCCAAGAAAAACTGCTACAACAGCAGAAACACTTCGAAGAACTCTTGATAAAAACACAGGAGGAACAGAGAAAATTTCTGGAGGCAACACAGTTAACGAAAGAAAACGAGAATCATAATGCATTCTCCCAGACGGCTGTGTGGAGCGCTATCGAAATTTTCAATTATAATCCAGCAGACGATGTCACTTTTGCTCACTTCTATAGAAGATATGAGGATATTTTTGTATCGGATTGCAGTACATGGACAGACTCTAAAAAAGTTAAATTTTTGCTAAGAAAATTAGGAGCTGCCGAGCATACAAAGTTCGTGAATTTTATCCTTCCAAAAAAGACCAGTGAGTTGAACTTCCAGGAGGCAGTTACTTTACTAACAGAACTGTTTTCTACAAAAACTTCTCTTTTCCATAGGAGATATAAGTGTATTAATGTCACTAGAATAGAGGAAGACGACTACATTACGTATGCAAGTATAGTAAATAAACTTTGCGACGATTTTAAATTAGAGGAATTATCATCGGATAATTTTAAATGTTTAATATTCTTGCAAGGTCTGGTCTTAAATAAAGACTCTGAAATCAGACGTCGTGTTTTAAATAAACTCGAGAATGAGCCATGTCTAACAATACAAAACTTAGCGGAAGACTGAACGTTTTGTTGCGTTGAAACAGGACAGTCGTGACATAGAGGAAAACAGAGTGTCGCACATTAAAATAATCCATCAGAAGAAAAAATTGACTTCAATGAATAACCAGAGAAAAAAACATGGAAAAGATCCACCTGGACCGTGTTCGAGGTGTGGAGATAACCATTGGTACAATGAGTGTCCCTACATATTCAAACAATGTGACAACTGCCACCAGAAAGGACATAAGGCATCACGTTGTAGAATAAAATCTGGTAGAAAGACACCCATTAAACTGACAAAAATTGAACCTGAAGAACAAAATATCCGGAAATATGTAGGGGTCAAAATGCTTTTAAAAAAGTAAGACTACAGCTTGATAGTGGGTCTGACATTTCCATCATTAATGTACAGACATGGAAGAAGCTTGGGAGACCCACTATGATCAAATTACAAAAAACGGCGAGAAGCGTCAGTGGTGAAAAAATAACCTTCGAAATGGAATTATTGACGAATATTTCTTTCCAGAATAAGACCGTAAAAGCCAAAATTTTTGTCATGCAAAAATCTAATAACCTTTTTGGAACTGATCTGATTGAAAAGTTTAGCCTATAGGATCTGCCTTTAAGCTCCTTTTGCCAAAAGGTTGAGGATTCGAATGTGGAGGAAGAAAAACTCAAGAGGGAATTAAAAGAAAATTTTCTAGACGTATTTTCAGGCGGTCTTAGAAGATGTACAAAAGCGGTAGCAAAGTTTGAAGTTTAAACAAATGAACTACCTGTGTTTAGAAAGACGGTGAATTAGAAAGACTCGAGAACATGGCTGTCATTTCAAAAATTGATCACAGTGAGTGGGCTTCATCTACAGTTTATGTTAAAAAAAAACAAGGAGATTCGGGTTTGTGCCGATTTTTCCACAGGCTTGAACAAGGCATTAAAAGATCACCATTACCCTCTACCAAGCCATGAAGAAATATTTGCGAAACTGAGTGGAGGAAAATATTTTTCTAAAATCGATCTCAGCGACGCTTATCTTCAAATCCTTGTCGATGAAGAGTGTTACAAACTGCTATGTATCAATACCCATAAGGGATTATACAAATTTAACCGACTTCCTTTTGGGGTAAAGGTCGCCCCTGCGATTTTTCAACAAATTATTGACATGATGTTAAATGGAATGGATTTCGCAGTAGGGTACCTGGACGATGTGTTAATAAACAGCGTTAGCAAAGAACAACACAAGACTCATGTAAACCAAGTATTCAAAAAAATCCAGGATTATGGGTTTAAAATCAAAGATGAGAAATGTACTTTTTTCATGGAAAAATAAAATACTTAGGACAAATTATCGATGAGCAAGGAAGAAGGCCAGACCCAGATAGGGCAATGGCGATACGGAACATGCCTGCCCCAGAAAATATTGCGTCCCTACAAAGCTTCTTAGGGTTGGCGAATTACTACAATGTGTTCGTACCAAACATGCATAAACTAAGATCACCCTTTAATGAACTGTTAAAGAAGGACCAAAAATGGGTCTGGACGCAAGAGTGCGAAGAAGCATTTCAGAAAATTAAAGATATCTTAACGTCTGACTTGTTTCTGGCATATTATAATCCCAAGCGCGATATTGTAGTTGCAAGCGATGCCAGCAACTATGGTATAGGAACATGCATATTGCACAAAATGGATCATGGAAAATTAAAACCCATAGCCCATGCATCCCGAACACTTCTACCAGCCGAAAAAACTACTCTCAAATTGAGAAAGAGGCTCTAAGCATTATATTCGCGGTAAAGAAATTTCATCGTTTCCTGCACGGTAGACAATTTCTGTTACAAACAGACCACAAACCCTTATTAACGATTTTCGGATCGAAAAAGGGATTACCACAACACACTGCGAATAGACTCCAAAGATGGGGTACCATTCTTCTTAACTACAATTTTCCAATGGAGTATGTACCATCTAAGAAATTTGGTCATGCAGACGGGTTATCAAGGTTGATACCTAAGCAGACAGAACCATTGGAGGATATGGTGATAGCAGCCATTCAAGCAGAAGCTGAAGTAAAAAATACGTTATGTGACACAATAAGAGAACTTCCAGTAACGCTTGATGAGATTAAGAGTAAGGCAGAGGTGGATGAATTCATCCTAAGCACGAAAGAAAAAATCAACAATAGCCAACTAGATGATGGAATTTATTCAATTTGCGACAACGTCCTGTTATATAGCGACAGGGTTGTAATTCCTATGACATTACAGAAAAGAATGCTCAAGGAATTTCATGTGGGACATCCAGGCATATCGAGAATAAAAAGTCTTATGCGCTCTTTCGTTTACTGGCCAAACATGGATAAGCATATACGAACTATTCGCTAGGTTTGGAGTAGTAGACTACATTGTCACCGACAACGGTACTCAATTCACGTCTACTGAATTTAAACACCTTTGCGGGGATCATCTCATCGAGCATATAACAATCCCTCCATACCATCCAAGAAGCAATGGACAGCGGAGAGATTCGTTGACACATTCAAGAGAGCTCTGAAAAAGCTAGTGGATCACCAACGGATAAATCAATCCAACAGTTTCTGCAGGTTTACAGAGTTACTCCGAATGCAAACATCGAAACGTCGAAGACACCTGCTGAGGTCATGTTCGGACGCAATGTTAGATCGACTTTCCACAAGTTGTTACCAAACCAGGATAGGGCAAATATAAAAAGAACGATAACAAAAAACGGTATAAAGTTGGCGAAAAAGTGTTTCATAAGATCTACAGAAAAAATAAGACTTTCTGGGAGTCCGGCACTGTGGATAAACAAATAGGCAACATGGTCTATATGATTAAGGGACCAGATTTCGTGCACAAACGTCACACTAACCAAATCCGGAAAAGATATTCGAACAGTGAGGTGACCAGATCGCCAGAGGAGGACATCATGGATGCAGTGTTTGATACTTTTCAGGTGCCCATACCAGAGACTGCTCCTGAGATTAGGAGATCAAATAGAAAACGGAAATCGATTGAGTTGATGATGGTGATTCCCAAACAAAAACGTTATTAATCCCCAGAGGGGATATTTTCAAAGGGGGGTGTTACACCGGCCGTTCTTACACAGGAGAAACAACACCGGTTGTCACTATAAATAGTGCGAGTCACCAGAGACACGAAGACAAAGCACAGTCTTGTAACTGTCTAGCCAAGAGCTAGTCACTTTCTTACTTTGTTAATACACTTGTTAACCCAACCCTCGACTTGACTTCCTTTATTTATTATTTACTGTGGAACAACTTCACAACAGTAATGAAAGTAACTTTTTATTTACACAATTATTTAATAAAAAAGTATTTTGTTTACAGAATTATTAAGCTATGAAAGTGACTTTTTATTTACACAATTATGAAGTAATAACAGTATTTTTGATTTCAGAATGATTTAGTAATGAAGGTTACTTTTTTACAAAATTATTTAATAATAAAAAACTTTTTATTTACAGAATGATTTTGTAATGAAAGTAACTTTTTATTTACACAATTATTTAATAATGAAGGACTTTTTAATTGACAGAATTATTTAAGAATAAAAGTATTTTTGTTTACAGATTTATTCAGTAAGGAAAATAACTTTTTATTTACAGAATTATTTAATAATGAAAGTAACTTTTTATTTGCACAATTATTTCACGAATAAAGTTACTTTTTAATTACAGAATTATTTAGTAATAAAATTATTTTTGTTCACAGAATTATTTAGTAAAAGTATTATTTATTTACAAAATTATTTAGTGATGAAAGTAATTTCTTTATCTACAAAATTATTTTAAAATGAAAGTAACTTTTTGCAAAATGATTTAGTAATGAAAGTAACTTTGTACTTACACAATTTTTGAAAGTAACTTTTATTTACACAATTATTTAGTAATGAATGTAACTTTTTATTTACACAATTAGTTAGCAATGAAAGTTACTTTTTACTTACACAATTAATCACTTATGAAAGTAACTTTTTATTCACATAATTATTTAGTAATGAAAGTAACTTTTAATTTTCACAATTATTAAGTTATGAAAGTAACTGTTTATTTACACAATTATTTAGTAATGAAAGTAACTTTTTATGTACACAATTATTTAGTAATTAAAGTCATAGTTTATTTACACAATTATTTAGTAATGAAAGTTACTTTTTATTTACACAATTATTTAGTAATGAAAGTTACTTTTTATTTACAGAATTTTTTATATATATATTTTTTTATTTCCAAAATTATTTAGCAATGAAAGTAATTTCTTTATTCACAGAATTATTTAGTAAAAGTATTTTTATACACACAATTATTTAGTAATGAAAGTTAGTTTTATTTACAGAATTATCTAGTAAAAGTATTTTTTATTCACAGAATTATTTAGTAATGAAAGTAATTTTTATTTACAGAATGATTTAGCTAATGTATTTTATTTACAAATGATTTAGTAATGAAAGTAACTTTTCATTTACACAATTATTTAATAGTGAAAGTAACTTTTTTTAAAGTTAATATTTAACAAATGTATGACATAAAGTATACATCACAGAATTTTTATTTAAAAAATAAATAATATACATGTCATGAATTTCTTGAAGAAAATATGTATTCCTAAAAAATTAATTCATGAAAATGTAATGAACGTTTTTTGCATACGATATTTTTTATTCATATTTTCAAATAATCATTGTAATTTTACATTTTGAAATTAGTAATTAAATAATTTTATTTATATAAAGTCTTGGAATGTTTTATGTATACGTAACATACATATTTATTAAAGTAAATTTGTTTTTGTCCAAAATATTGTATTTTTGGAATGTTCACAAATAACTTATTTATTTAAACTTCAAAATACAAACGGTATGTAAAAGTAATTTAAAATGGAAAATCAAAAACACGGGAACGTAACACGCATTAGCAGATTGTGCGCTCCCCGCGCTGTTTTTTTTAAATTTCTGATTATAGTCTTTTTGGATATCCTTACTTACAAAAACTAAACGTACACATTTTATTTTTGGAGGTCTCGGTTTTGATGCCGGATTACCCCAACACTTGATTCGGTTGGCCTGGTTCGTTCAACTAAACGAAATGTTCTCAGATGCTTCACTTCGGTCTGTTTCTATTGCATAGAAATCAAATAATAATTAAAAACAAAAACCTCAGAAATTAATTGTACCTGATGAATATAGTTGATATAATTTCACATATGAAAATTAAGGGGTCTTAAGTCCGGTAAATGTGAAGCGCATTCAGGATTAGACATCGTACTGTGCAGATGATTACTTAATTTTCCCCACATATGATTGAATTGTGATAAAACAAAAAGTGTTGGGCATCCATGACTAAACTATGATTGACAACTAAGGTCTAGACTGAAGTTTATTCAACACGAAATATGTTCGGATTGCAGAACAGATCGGGTATTTTATAAACGGGTTCGTGGGTGGTATTTTAGGGTGTAACCCGGAAGGATGCACGTTATATCTTGTTAGCATACCCTCCAACGGGTATTTGCATATTATAGAACCGCGATCAAACAAAAACAGTTTGTCATTTATGACTAAACCATGGTGGACAAGTCAGGCATAGACTGAACTTTATTTGTAGCAAATATGGTTGGTCTACTGAAAACTGTGTGATTTTTATTAACAATACCGTGGGTGGCATATTCGGGGTCACTAAAAACTGAAGCGCCTGTCTGACGGACATGCCATCTAATATTAATTTGAGGTCGCATCCCATTGACGACGAAAGAAGGAATATTCTAACCCGGAGCGTCTAGTGTGGATTCCGACCGTCAATAATTTAACGTTCAAGTCAATAATTTAACGTTTAAGTTAATAATTTCACGTTCAAGTCAATAATTCACCGTTCAAGTCAAAAATTTAACGTTCAAGTCAATAATTTAACGTTTAAGTCAATAATTTCACGTTTAAGGCAATAATTTCCCGTTTACGTCAATAAATTTCCGTCCAAGTCAATAAATTACCGTTCAAGTCAATAATTTAACGTTCAAGTCAATAATTTAATGTTTGAGTAAATAATTGCACGTTTAAGTCAATAATTCCACGTTGAAGTCAATAATTGAATGTTTAAGTTAATAATTTCACGTTCAAGTCAATAATTCCACGTTCATGTCAAATATTTAACGTTCAAGTCAATAATTAAACGTTTATGTCAATAATTTGACGTTAAAGGCAATAATTTCCCGTTTACGTCACAAATTTCCGTTAGTCAATAAATTACGGTTCAAGTCAATAATTTAACGTTTAAGGCAATAATTTCACGTTTAAGTCAATAAATTACCGTTCAAGTTAATGATTTAACGTTCAAGTTAATACTTTCACGTTCAAATCAACAGATCTCAGAATATCGTTCAATGTCCATTAATATTTTTGTGTTTTATTTCAATAGACTCAATCAAGGGAATATTTTTTTAATTTCTTTCTTGTTATATCTATGTTTAAATGTTTCTTGTTATATCTATGTTTAAATGTTTCTTGTTATATCTATGTTTAAATGTTTCTTGTTATATCTATGTTTAAATGTTTCTTGTTATATCTATGTTTAAATGTTTCTTGTTATATCTATGTTTAAATGTTACTTGTTATATCTATGTTTAAATGTTTCTTGTTATATCTATGTTTAAATGTTTCTTGTCATATCTATGTTTAAATGTTTCTTGTTATATCTATGTTTAAATGTTTCTTATTATATCTATGTTTAAATGTTTCTTGTTATATCTATGTTTAAATGTTTCTTGTTATATCTATGTTTAAATGTGTCTTGTCATATCTATGTTTAAATGTTTCTTGTTATATCTATGTTTAAATGTTTCTTGTTATATCTATGTTTAAAAGTTTCTTGTTATATCTATGTTTAAATGTGTCTTGTTATATCTATGTTTAAATGTTTCTTGTTATATCTATGTTTAAATGTTTCTTGTTATATCTATGTTTAAATGTTTCCTGTTATATCTATGTTTAAATGTTTCTTGTTATATCTATGTTTAAATGTTTCCTGTTATATCTATGTTTAAATGTGTCTTGTTATATCTATGTTTAAATGTTTCTTGTTATATCTATGTTTAAATGTTTCCTGTTATATCTATGTTTAAATGTTTCTTGTTATATCTATGTTTAAATGTTTCTTGTTATATCTATGTTTAAATGTTTCTTGTTATATCTATGTTTAAATGTTTCTTTTTATATCTATGTTTAAATGTTTCTTGTATATCTATGTTTAAATGTTTCTTGTTATATCTATGTTTAAATGCTTCTTGTTATATCTATGTTTAAATGTTTCTTGTTATATCTATGTTTAAATGTTTCTTTTTATATCTATGTTTAAATGTTTCTTGTATATCTATGTTTAAATGTTTCTTGTTATATCTATGTTTAAATGCTTCTTGTTATATCTATGTTTAAATGTTTGTTGTTATATCTATGTTTAAATGTTTCTTGTTATATCTATGTTTAAATGTTTCTTGTTATATCTATGTTTAAATGTTTCTTGTTATATCTATGTTTAAATGTTTCTTTTTATATCTATGTTTAAATGTTTCTTGTATATCTATGTTTACATGTTTCTTGTTATATCTATGTTTAAATGTTTCTTGTTATATCTATGTTTAAATGTTTCTTGTTATATCTATGTTTAAATGTTTCTTGTTATATCTATGTTTAAATGTTTCTTGTTATATCTATGTTTAAATGTTTCTTGTTATATCTATGTTTAAATGTTTCTTGTTATATCTATGTTTAAATGTTTCTTGTTATATCTATGTTTAAATGTTTCTTGTTATATCTATGTTTAAATGTTTCTTGTTATATCTATGTTTAAATGTTTCTTGTTATATCTATGTTTAAATGTTTCTTGTTATATCTATGTTTAAAAGTTTCTTGTTATATCTATGTTTAAATGTGTCTTGTTATATCTATGTTTAAATGTTTCTTGTTATATCTATGTTTAAATGTTTCTTGTTATATCTATGTTTAAATGTTTCCTGTTATATCTATGTTTAAATGTTTCTTGTTATATCTATGTTTAAATGTTTCCTGTTATATCTATGTTTAAATGTGTCTTGTTATATCTATGTTTAAATGTTTCTTGTTATATCTATGTTTAAATGTTTCTTGTTATATCTATGTTTAAATGTTTCTTGTTATATCTATGTTTAAATGTTTCTTGTTATATCTATGTTTAAATGTTTCTTGTTATATCTATGTTTAAATGTTTCTTGTTATATCTATGTTTAAATGTTTCTTGTTATATCTATGTTTAAATGTTTCTTGTTATATCTATGTTTAAATGTTTCTTGTTATATCTATGTTTAAATGTTTCTTGTTATATCTATGTTTAAATGTTTCTTGTTATATCTATGTTTAAATGTTTCTTGTTATATCTATGTTTAAATGTTTCTTGTTATATCTATGTTTAAATGTTTCTTGTTATATCTATGTTTAAATGTTTCTTTTTATATCTATGTTTAAATGCAACTGTCAAGTCAATCTCTACACGCTGAATTATGATGTTAATAGCTATGCTTGATACTTTCTTCGAAAATATTGACAGCAATAAACAGACTTCCTAACACTACTGGCTAAAAAAAAACGTCGCTTTGGTTCTTCTTTCAATCAAATAAACACAAGGAATGTTCATTAACATATTTTCTTTCTCAAATACTGTGGAACACATTATGACACTACTGCTTTTCTACTGACTACCATAAGTTTAATGTCAATAAATACTTGTCGACACTTCTTCTTATGAAAGCAGAACTTTGTCTGCCACCATTCATGGTTTTCAATCCTTTTATATCAGTGTTCATCATCCGTGGTTTTCAATCCTTTCATAGTATTGTTAATCATTCATGGTGTTCAATCTTTTCATAGTATTGTTCATCAGTCATAGTATTCAATCTTTTCATAGTATTGTTCATCATTTATAGTATTCAATCTTTTCATAGTATTGTTCATCAGTCATAGTATTCAATCTTTTCATAGTATTGTTCATCATTTATGGTGGTCAATTTTTTCATAGAATTGTTCATCATTTATAGTTTTCAATCATTTCATAGTATTGTTCATCATTTATAGTTTTCAATCATTTCATAGTATTGTTTATCATTCAAATGGCAATCAAGTTTACTTATATCTTCGAGTGTTTATTGACCTTCGCTGCAGGAAGTTAGACACAAGATCAGGTGTCTTATTTAAACACCAGCGTGCTCGGAGTAGCGCACTCTAGCTTACAAAAATGCATGAGCAGCCCCGTTGGCATTTTCCTGGTATTTAGAAATAAATAAACCTCTTCTCAAAGAGAAGATAAATCCTGGGAATGTGTACATTCTCTGACTTATCAAAACCAATGCCTACGCCCGACATCAACAAACCCACAGTCGGACTTTCGAGTGGACATTGTCCTTGCTAAGTGGCGACTCATTCGTATAACAAAATGGACTCCTTCAGTTTGTAATGAAAAAATTCATCACAAAACGCGCAGATCGAATGGACGCATCTAACGAATATCTTACGTCTTTCGTTTTCTCTTCCCTTTTCCCACATTCTACGTTTATTTTCTCATTGAATTCTTGATCAATTTACACAACTAAAACCCAATAGGCCGCTATTTACATCGAGTAAAAGTCTAATAAAAATAACCGATCGATATTCACGTACGGATGGACAAAGTGGTTAAAATTAATGAAAAAAAAGTGGATCGAAACATTAAAAACTAAACTTAGAAGAAAGTATTTTTGATTTCGCTTCGTCACGAAGGGAAGGTAATTGGCGCGCGACTGTTTTGAAATGTTTCCTAATTAAAATACGAAAAGTTATTCGGTAGATG
The DNA here is from genome assembly GCA_963556195.1 of Sepiola atlantica. Taxonomy (NCBI): domain Eukaryota; kingdom Metazoa; phylum Mollusca; class Cephalopoda; order Sepiida; family Sepiolidae; genus Sepiola; species Sepiola atlantica. The sequence continues at coordinate 96,010,130 of OY744535.1, forward strand.
CGACTAAAAATTCTGAGCGTTTAGCGACGAATCAGCTATTTACAAATAAAATGGCACAGACCGAAATACATTCTATTTCAAACTTAAGCGTCACAGACCAACGAATATCCTATTTTAAAGGGTATCATAACAGACGAACGAAACCGCTATTTAAATAATAGTAATAATAGTAATAATAAGAATACAAAAAAAAAATTATTAAACCAAATAAACAAAAAACAGATAGAATAAAATATAATATTACAATAATAAACTCAACCACACACCCTCTCTTTTCTTTCCTTCACCTATAAAAAATGAACTCATGTCTTCTTATTTAAAAAAAATCTACACCTGAAGACCACTATGAAAGTCGAAATCGCTCGAAAAATGACTGAATTAATAACAATCGGCGAAGTACTCTACGGACTGCCACCTGAAACCAGAAAGCTCGACAGTTTGAGAACCTCACCAAGAAGATTTACAAACGAGAAAGTTCCGTAACGTTCAACAACGCTTGTTTAAATAATGACATGCTGCCTAACTATACATACACATATATATATACATATATATATATATGTATATATATATATATATATATATATATATATATATATATATATATATATATATATATAATAACATAACCAATATAAAAGTCATACGTCATCTTATGTATATGTATATAAGGATATATATAAGTATATATAGATATATATATGTATATGTATATATATATACATAAACATATATATACATATATATACACATATATATGTATATGTATATATATATATATACATAAACATATATATACATATATATACATATATATATATACATATATATATATACATATAGATATACATATATACATATATATAAATATATACACATATATATAGATATATACATATATATAAATATATATCTATGCATACATATATATACATATAGATATATACTTATATATACTTATATATTTACATATATATAAATATATATATATACATATATATATATATATGCATATATATACATATATATACATATATACATATATATATATATATACGTTTATGAACTATATTACATAGTTTTCAAATAAATTTTATTAGCTTCCACTCTTCTGCGATCGAGCACTTTATTGATTTTGTTTCAATATAACCTGAAACACTACATATATATATATATATATATATATATATATATATATATATATATATATATATATATATAAACTATGAACTTCGAGACAATATGGACAGAGGAAAAAGAAGGGCACAAATAGAGAGGAAGGAAAGAAGGACATGCATAAGGAGGGGGAAATCTATAAATATGAAGGGGGAAATGGCGTAAATAGAGAGGGAGATGGGCTTCAGATAATGAAGCTAAAAAATGGCAATAGACCCATCAAAAACAAAAAACAACAACAGTGAAACAAGTAAAAAACAAAAATAAGTAAAGAAGAAAACAGATTCAACAAAGAAAGAGAACGAGAGATAGAGAGAAAGAGAGAAGAGAGAGAAAGAGAGAGAGAGTTAGAGAAAGAGAGGAAGAGTGAGAGTGAGAAAGAGAGAGTGAGGTATAGAGAGAGTGAGAGAGAGAGAAAGAGAGGAAGAGTGAGAGTGAGAAAGAGAGAGAGAAAAAGAGAGAGAGAGTGAGAGAGAAAGTGAGAGAGAGAGAGTAAGAGAGAGAGAGGAAGAGAGAGAGTTAGAGAAAGAGAGGAAGAGTGAGAGTGAGAAAGAGAGAGTGAGGTATAGAGAGAGAGAGAGTGAGAGAGAGACAGAAAGAGAGAAATAGTGAGAGTGAGAAAGAGAGAGAGAGTGAGAGAGAGAGTGAGAGAGAGAGTAAGAGAGAGAGAGAGAGGAAGAGAGAGAGAGAGTTAGAGAAAGAGAGGGAGAGTGAGAGTGAGAAAGAGAGGGTGAGGTATAGAGAGAGAGTGAGAGAGAGAGTAAGAGAAAGAGAGTAAGAGAGCGATAGTAAGAGAGAGAGAGAGTAAGAGAGAGAGGGGGAAGAGAGAGAGTGAGAGAAAGAGAGGAAGAGGGGGGGTGTTAGACACCCACGTGAAGAGAAGGAATGAAAATAAACACTTGGGTCCAACCAAAGAAAATAGAAGTATACGATTCCGGTGGCGAAGGTGGGGGGGGGGGGCGGGCGTCAATGAGGTTGCCCAGTTGAAGGCGAGGTCATCTACCATTTTTAAGCACTGTCAACATTCACACTAATATTAGTCTGATAAAATACTTGTTATTACCTGAAACCACTTGTATTTTAAACAGAGTATTTTTTTCATGGAAATCGCTCCAGACCAGATATAAAGCCACTTGATGTAAGGAGCACACAAGAACAAATATGATTATCGCAAAAGTCAGGAGATGCTTATTTGTCTTTCGTGTTGAACAAAAAAAAAACAATGTTACAGGTAGGAGGAAAACAGTCAGCAGGAAGAGAGTTCCACGAGCCTGCGGTTTTTGGAAATACGATCATCGCAAAAACAGAAGATGTGTATTGGCTTTTGTCTTGAAAAGAAAAAGAAAAAGAAAACAGTCAGCAGGAAGAGAGTTCCAAAAATCTACAGTTCTTGGAAAGAAGCTGCTGGTATAGGAAGCTGTATTAAATTGAGGTATCACAACAGCAACTTGATGGAGACCACTAGACCAACAAGTTAAACGAGCTGAAACAAAAGAAGCGGGAAATAGATCATATAATTCTGAAGAACACATGCAAAGACTGAGACTAGCAACATCACGTCTGTGAGAGAGAGAGTGCAGAGAAGAAGAAATTGTAGCGTCAATAAAAATTATATTTGCGAATTACATTTACAAAAATGTGACATTGAATCAAATATTATTCAAACATTGGATGAGTCCTTTTCTCTCATCTAGTCCGTGGATTGTTTATAGATATTATGTCTGAGTTAAACAAACAGATAACAATCCACGAGGAGGGGGGGTTACCCCATAGACCGGTATTGTCTGGGTCTTCGGATCTTGATTTGCGCCGGTCTATCGGTTGTCTGTCCTGTGCAGTTCTAGGAGGTGCACTCTCCCAGGCTTTGCCTTCTCACCCTTTGAGAAAGGGTTAGTTTATTGCTAATCGCCTGAGGCGCTCCTACCGAAAAATGCCGACAGCCAATTTTTAATGACCAGAGCGCTCAAATTCTTGGGCGCTGGTTTTTCAAATCCCACTTTCCCGCCCTTGTGTCACATCTTACTTTGTGGGAGGAAGATAAATAGAAACAATGTAGGAGGAGGTAATCCATTAAGGATCACACATATTACTGATGAGACGATCGGAAAAGTTATCCGCTTATGATTGCACGGCTATTAAACAAAGAGTGTTGGACATTCTTGATTGGAAATTGGGGGACAAGTCACACATAGAGTGACGTTTATTTGTAGTTTACGTAGTTTGATTGAATACATGATTGTGATTTTTTTTCAACAAGTTCATGGGTATTATTCTTTTTGGAGAGGGGCGCAAATGTCTTCTGTATATCATCGTATCTAGATGTGCTTCTAATTGATCGAGTATAAAACAAAGACTGTTGGATATTCATTACTGAAACTTGGTGGACAAGCCAGGCGAAGATTAAAATTTATTTGCACCAAGTATGGTTTTTATTTACTCCTCCCCAGGAGTTAGGCACAAGGCCAGTTTTATCTTACTCCCACAAGTAAGATGTGACCCAAGATCGGGTCGAGAAAGTGGGGTTTGAAATCCAGCGCTCGAGAGGTGAGCATTCTGGCCATTTAAAAATTGCCTGGGCAGCCCCGTCGGCATTCCCCGGTAGGGGCGCCTCAGACAGTATGCAATAAACTTACTCCTCCCCAAAGAATGAAGCAAAGCCTGGGAGGGTGGACCTCCTAGAACTGCACAGGACAGGCGTGCAGTATCCATCGGAACAGATACTCACCAAGTATGGTTTGATTCCAGAAAACTTTGCGACTTTTATTAACGATACAATAGGTGACATATTCAGGGTCACTTTGTATTAATAACTGAAGCGCCGGTTTGACGGACAGACCAACTAATATTGATTTGAGGACGCATCCCATTGACGACGGGAGGAGGAATATTCTATTCCGAGCGTCTCGTGTGGATTCCAACCGTTTCATTTAACTCGACATCATTTGCCGCGCTCTTGGATGCTTCACTGGAGTCCGTTTCTATTAAATAGATTTCCAAAACGAATAATTACTAGATTTATTTCCAAAGATATAAATTTTAAACTAATTTTACCTATTCAATAGGAAGAAAAAGAAGAAAGATTTTTAATAGAGTTGTTTTTTTTCTTAAGAGATTATTAAATATATTTTCAATAATCATTTACACTTCGGAACACGCTAATAGCTTCGAAGCGAAATTTGGAATTCTCTCGCTTTCCTGTGATTTTCATACAACGTTTTCCAAATGGTTAGAACAATATGGAAACATCATTGTAAGGTTTTCTTTATTGTCTGTTAATGTACATTAATATATGCTAGCGGGGCCCCGTAGAAATTTCACGGTGGTTTCTATATAAAGTATTATAATTTACTGTTAATTTTATACTGTTAATTAGTATAATTATTATATACTGTTAATTAGTACTAGACCACCCGTGACCCGTTGGGTCAGTTTGTTATATTAGCTATGGAATTCATGTATGAGCGTGACACTTGTGGCATAAAGAAAATAGTTTTTTTTTTACATAACAGAAGCATTTCTATGAAAGTATATTAAAATGAAAAAAGAATATAGATAGATTTCTATGAGTCGTTCTGTTTATTATAATTGTTTTTTTTTTTTAAATTACAGTTACTGAATTATAAGTGGTTGGTTAGGGCGATTTGAGAAAGGAAGGGGGTACAGCAGGCGTTCTCGCGTACGTAACGAAAACAGAGGGAGTAGGAGTGGTGAAATCTATGAGAGGGAAAGTGGGAGGTGGTTTCGTTCACCGACCGCTAGTATGGCTGATATTAATAATGAGTGTTGTTATTTTGTTTGTTTGTTTTTGTTTTTTAAAAGGGAGGAGTTTTTTTGAAACTGCGACAGACTTTACGAAGTCCTCCCGTTGAATGTTTTTAGCCGTGAAGAAAACAAATAAACTATTTGATGAAATTAAATGAAATTGTTTAAAAATTTCCAGAATGAAAAAATTCATGCGTTCGTTAACTATAATAGAGAATAACGGAATTGGAATAACAGATTGAAGACGATGCTATTTACGCATGCGCAACCGGATGTTGAAAACCGGAAAGCTGAAAGCTGATTGCAAACATACAAGACCAATAGACTTTTAGTATTATATAGATAATTGGTCCCCCGATTTATAAAATCGGGGGACTTATGTTTTGAGGCATGTCCGTCCGTCCGTCCGGATTTTTCTGAAATTTTGCATAAAGTTGTAACTTTAGTCAGGTTAGAAAGTGACATTCTCCGATTTTTGAAAAAAAATCTGGTTAGTCCCCCAGGGGATCAATAGGCCCCGAAATGGCAAAAAAATGTCATTTTTTTGCCCCATAACTTTTCATCCATCCATTCAATTTCTCTGAAACTTGGCCAAAATATGGAGGCAATTGTTCCTAATAGAAAATAAGTATCGCTGACCTTGGAAAAAATCTGGTTCGCGCCCCCAGGGGGTCAAAAGCCCTCTAAAATGGAAAAAAATGACTCTTTTCTCCCATAACGTTTGATCCATCCATTCAATTTTTCTGAAACTTGGCCAAAATGTAGAGGCAATTGTTCTGGATATAAAATGAGCATCCTTGACCTCAGAAAAGTTCTGGTTCGCGCCCCAGGGGTCAAAGGGGGGTCAAAAATGCCCCAAATTGCCCAAATTTATGTTTGCATTTTACACTCGCCACATCGAGTCACATACAGAGGGGGGCACGCACGCGCGGCTTGTTTACTGTTAATACTAGTATTTCTTTTGAAATAATAAATGTCTCAACGTCAAAACTATAAGAATAATTGCCATTTTGAGCAAAAATATTATTTTAACAAATGTAAAATTCTGGTCTCTCAGTACAAGGTAGCCGAGAAAGGGATCACTGATGGGTTTTTTATTTGAATAGATTCTTCATTTTTTATGGTACCTTAATGGAATTGTAATACAATATGACGAGAACAACGGATATTTGTTTGCAAATAAGAACAAATTCGCGCCCTAACCAAAATATTATCTATGTCGAATCAAAGGATGATTCGATTACAATGTAATTCCCCCATTTCTGATGTTCTCCTTCAATTTGAGTAGAGATCTAGGTTTTTATTTACTCCTCCCCAGGAGTTAGGCACAAGGCCAGTTTTATCTTACTCCCACAAGTAAGATGTGACCCAAGATCGGGTCGAGAAAGTGGGGTTTGAAAAGCCAGCGCCCGAGAGGTGAGCACTCTGACCATCAAAAATTGCCTGGGCAGCCCCGTCGGCATTCCCCGGTAGGGCGCCTCAGGCAGTAAGCAATAAACTTACTCCTCCCCAAAGAGGGGAGGCAAAGCCTGGGAGGGTGGACCTCCTAGAACTACACAGGACAGGCGTGCAGTATCCATCGGAACAGATACTACACTTTGATCTTAGCCAAAAGGCCAAGGTTTGTTGATGTAAACTTTCTCTCTACTCTTATAGAAGACGATGCGAAGTCACGCAAACCCGTGAATTCCCGTCGTCAATGTTTGGGTAGGCATTGACATCGCCCGAGTATTGACGAAACTATTAACCAATCAGGTTGCAGCAGTCATTAGACAATCAGCCTACAGCAAGCAGCCGATAACTTTTGGAAGAAATTAATCGCGTTTAATAAAAAAAAAATGTCTATAATCTGTCAGCTCGTTGAATCTCTCGAAGGGATTTCACAAAGATAACATCGAATTAATAAGAATTGTTTGTTTGTTCTTTCATTTTTATTTACATATTTTAGTTTGTTTTTCTTCGTCGTAATTTATCAGCTGCCAGTCTTCAATTTATCGTTTGGCAGTTTTCGCCTCGTCAACTCTCGATCGCTTCCGTAACCTGCCCAAACGTTAACGAAGCAAAGTCACGGAAATATGGTGCGTCATTTATAGGAGTACCACTTTTCTTTTTAGATATTCCAACAACGGCACGAATTTGTGAAGCTGGAAATGCTACCATTTAAAAGATGCTATTTTTAATAAATAAATTCTTTTTTCATTTTTGTTCTTTTGTGCAAGCAAATCTCCATTGGCATATTATGTTAAAATGTTATTAAGGTATCATAAAAAAGAGAATCTATTCAAGTTAAAAATAATTCGGTGATTGCCAATAACTTCTTGGTAACTTTGTATTAAGGGAGGCGCCAGAGCGCTCTATCCCTTAATAGACACTAAGAATGGCCTATGCTGGAAATCTTATTTCTTTGATCAATCATAACTCAAAAACAAATAAACCAAATTAGTTAAAACTTGGCACAAAATTTGTGTAGAATTTCAGCATCATTAGTCAAGGAAACCCAGAGATCCAGAAAGTTCAATCATGAAATCATGTTATATGTGTGTATGTACTACGTACGTACGTACATATGTGCCACCCTGTATCTCATCAACTATTTGATGGATTCAGCTGATTTTTGGCAGAGATAGAGATTCTAGGGTATAGTTGATGGCATTTTAATTTCAGTTTACCATATACCTTAGTTTCCCAGAGAATTCCAAAAAACCTTTAAAATGACCATTGTATTGAGGCATAGCCCTTACAAAAGTAGTGACATTCCATAAAAAATGCCAGTTTACTGAAATCATATGCCCTTAATAGGATTAAGATGAAAATCCATATACACTAAATGTACAAAAGCAAGGAAATTCCTAAATGTTTACACTTTTATTGTCATTAAGGATATGCGAGCACAACAGGGCTATGTATTTTACTGGTAGGAAGTTTTCTTCAGCGCACCTCACACACTTCATCCACTTCTGCATAGAGATTTATACTGTAGTGATATGATCATGAAATGGTTTGGTTGATATGTAGTCATACCCTTAATGACAATAAAAGTGTAAACATTTGGGAATTTCTATGCTTTTGTACATTAAGTGTATATGAATTTTCATCTTAACCCTATTAAGGGCATATGAGTTCAGTATCCTCGCATTTATCATGGAATCTATCTAAACTTGTAGCAATACAATTCTTTTAAAAACGCTAAATATTATTTGTCTTATTGCCGTAAAATAAGTGTCGTTAAAATATTCTTTTAATCAATAAAACGAATGTCACATTTTTAAATGTAGTTTTTTTAACTGCACTGTTTTAGATTACAGGGTGGCATCATTTGATTTTTGAACAATTACCTTCTTTACCCTAGCGACATCAGATTGATCACTAAACATTTTTTTGCTGATCAGACGATCTATTTTTATGTAAGAACGTACGTACGAACACTAAATGTCTCAACGTATTATTATATATATGCTAGCAAATATATGCTCCCTATGGGCGTATATTTATGCTAGTTGTTTTATTTAATTGCTTTGTAAAATGTGTTTGTTGGTTTTTTCATAAAAAAGAGAAAGAAAATAACCCCATATTTTATTTTCATAAATAAAACACGGATTGATAAAAACATAGTGTTAAACAAAAGTTACCCTTTACAGCGTGAAATGTAAAACAAAAAATCCTAAACTCACTTAAAGTCGTAAAAATATAATAATATTTGAAGTTTTTTTTTCAAATTGAAAACAAAAAAAAGTGTACCTAAAATAAAATCAACAATTTAAAAAAAAACTGTGAACACGATTCTAAATTCAGTTATTTAATTGCTCAGTATAATGTGTTTCTTTATTTTTACATAAAATAATAATTTTTAAATCAATTATTTTTTTAAATTAAACAATTTGATTCAATAAATTTGTGATTTAAAACATAATTTATAACAAGATTTTAAAAAAACGTTTTAATAAAGAAATAAAAGTAAATATATCATTGTTGAGTGACTCGTACGATAAATATCAGAGAATGTGTTGTTTACATGTTATTAATCAAATAACGTGCCTCTGTCATGTGCCCATATCTCTCTTTCTTCTCTCTTTCTCTCTCTCTTTCTCTCTCTTTCTATTTCTGTAAATATAACTGTCTGTGCGTTCGAAATATAATGTTATACTTAATAATCAGAGGTCGCGTAACCAAATGTCCGAGTGGACGCCAGCTGTTGCATTATATTCCATTACAATCTTATTTAATTACATAACTCAATTATATAGATAAAAAACAATGTATTTAATTAATTCTATTTATAAATTTTATTAATATTATTATTATCGGGGAAAATATTTTAAATACATATATATAGGATATATAATGTAAGTTGTTTTTTAATGAACAGTCGATTCTGAAAATGCCTTGTTCACGTACGCTATCAACCCTAAAGAGGGGATATTGCGTTAGAGGTAATATAATAATAACAGAACAGACATTATATTACTTACCTCAAAAGGAAGAGGTAATTCCTGGGCGGATGGAATTATTACTACAGAACAGAGATTACACTAAAAAAATAATATCCGGGAGGATTGTTTCATTGATGACGAACAAACATATAATACACTATCTTTTAAAGGATGATGTAATGCCGAGGAGGATTTTCTCATGGCAACAGAACAGATACTACACTACTCTTCGCAGGATTGAGCTTTCAAAAATAGTACGTTAGTTTGAAATAGTATAGCAAATTGAATTCAGTATGAAAAGTTAGTTAAATGGTATAATATTAACAGAAGTAATAGTATAGTTTCGGCTTCAAGCAAAACAGATACCCATTATTTATAGATGTTAAATGGAAAAGAACATAAGATTGAACCATAGAATTACTATTATTGAACTCAGAGCATAGAATACTTTCGAAGCGATGATTTTGCGATTTTGTGATGTTACGTACTCAAATATTTCCGGTGTTTTAATACGGAAAAATGCGATAGCGCAGAATAAGTCTTTCAAGATTCGCATGTGCGTCGCATTGCACTAAAAGAATCCGTCGTCTTTTATCTATGATGGTATCTATATGAAGCCATGTGGAAAATCAGAGAAACCGAAAGAGAGAGAGAGAGAGAGAGAGGGGGGAGGGAAAGAGAGAGGTGGTGGCGGTTTTATAAGAGACTGTGTATATTGTATAGGGTGGAATTGCTTTGTCACGTGATTCCTTTGATTCCATTGTGTTGTCAATAACCAACCACAGATAATAATCGACTAAAGGGCGTCTTAACAAAGGACGTTTCATCTTTGGGAAAGGCAAGGCGCACTCTGTCGTTTATTCATAGAATAATTCTATGAAATAGCAGGTCTTGCCACGAGGTCGTTATGAAGATCAAATAAAAAGACAGGTGTTTGAATCGTTACATCAGCTCGAGCTGAAATGTCATTCTAGTCTTCATAAACCTTTCTATGATCGAGAGATATTATAACTCGCTGTTTTATTATTTGATTTCCTTTGTTACGCCAGTTTAAAGACGAGTTATAAAGTATGTTTCGAGGCTGCCTTTTAATGGTCATGGTTGCTACGTATTAAATTATATTATGAAAAAAAAGGGATTATACTTTTGGCACTTTTTACTGGAAGAATAATTGCGAAGTTGTCTTTAGGATTTTTCATACATGTACAATGAAATATAAAACACGTTGTGAGAAAACGCTTCGAGAAGCTAAATTTGTAACAATATTAGAGTTGGGTGTGTAAGAATAGTTTATGAAACGGTAATTTCCACATTACTGTTGAGCAAGCATTAAAAATAGAAATTTGCATTAGAAGTTGAATATTAGAATTAAAGATACGTTGGTGCATTTTAACCTTGTGCCATAAATGCAGAAAAATATGAGTCTTTTGTAGATAATCTAGACATCTAATGAAAAAAAGTATTCATTCTTTGGCTGTTAACTGGGCTAGATTATGTCGGGGAAGGTCGGATTTCAGCCATTTTCAATGTTATCCATTATATACAAATATGATGAGTGATTTACATTATTATCATTTTCAGCAGAGAGGAATGGGTTGGGTGCATGTTTAAGAGAAGAATGGGTTCATGTAAAATGGGGTAAGAGAGGATGTGGAAAAACGGGGTAACGGGAAGATAGAAAGATAGAGAGACGGATTGAGAAAGGTAGAGAGATAGATGTTCATGACACCGTTATATGTCGGTTATATTTGACTTAATTAAAATTCGATTAAATCAATTATGTATAAGGTGCATTAAAAATGCGAGAGCAAACGTTGTTCGTGCAGAAAATGTAATTGGAATTATAATAATTTTAAATTGCAGATTTTGAAGGTATGATTTTATTTTTTTTAAATATTGAAGGGACGTAGTTTTCGCATAGAGTCAAGCATTACAAGCCGAACTTGACACGCGTGGATTTATGGGTAACATGGTTTAAGTTATTGAAACGAAATCGTCTTCTAAATGTCATTTTTGTGTTCGTTTCCTGGTGAGTGGGAATGATTTGTTCGTAGACACTCGACAATTCTAGCATGACAGCGAATTTATGGAGACAGGGATTGCGTTAGCTGGAAAGGGAGGTGGGCGAACAAAAACATTTGAATAAAGCATCAATCGTGAAAGAAAACTATGTTTTCTATCTCAATTAATTTACTATGACATGCACGAATTTACGGATGTGATGGTGGAACTCTCTCATACTCTGTGCATGTGTATCTGATTTTTTTTTTGATTTTTTTTATCATAGTTCACCCCAAACATGACAGGCCGCCACTGTAGGTGTAAGGGGCTACTGAGAAAGAAAAAAGGGGAAATTCAACCTAAATTCGGAGCTGTATGTCAGTAGCGTCAGGAAAGCAGGAAGCAGGGAGGGAGTTCCAGAGTCCAGCAGCACAAGGAAAAAAGCTTTTGGAGTAGAAAGCTCTTCGGCATCTGGGGACCTCCACAGTGAATGGATGGGATTTGGCAGATTGTCGGGTTAGTCTAGTGAATTTACGTCGTGGGGGGACCAGAGCAGCAAGCTCATCAGAGCACAATCCATTGAAGTACTTGTAAAACAGGCACAAGGAAGCAACATTGCGGCGATGGGACAGAGGCTGGAGCTTGGTGAATAGTGAAGGACTTATCAAGTTAGCAACTCTTTTATGGACCTTATCTAAGAGGGAGAGACTAGCGGATGATGCATCAGCCCAGATGTGGCAACAATACTCAATGCATGGGCGGATGGTGGCTTTGTACAGATATAGGATAATGTCAGGTGTGAGAAGTTTACTGGGACGGTATATAGAGCCCATCTTCTTTGCAGCAGCCTTGACAATGATTTCAATGTATTTATTCCAATTCATGCTATCTGTGAAAGTTAGGCCGAGGAGTTTGAATGATGAACTCTCAGGTAGGGTGTTATTTGCCATGACAATCGATTGTTGAAGAGGTTTCTTGTAGTTATTGAAGGAAAGTAGCTTTGTCTTTGCAACATTAAAAGTTACCATCCATTTTTGACCCCATTCCACTACAACCTGGAGGTCATTTTCTAAGGATTTAGCCATTGCTTCAGATGTGTGTGCGTCGGTTTGGGCCACTGGCGAGAATAGAGCGTGGTGTCGTCAGCAATGATTCCTATCTCAGTCGCAATGGCATCGGGGAGGTCATTTATGAAAATTAGGAACAGTAGAGGTCCAATAATATATTACTGTGGTACACCAGCATTTATGACATATTGCTTAGAAGAACGACCATCGAGTACAACCTGGATCTTTCGTTTTGTTAGGATTTAATTATATGAAATATTTGTCCAGTAATACCATAAGAGTGCAGTTTTAGAAGCCCTTCATGCCAGACCTTGTCAAAAGTCTTGGATATATCGAGCGCTACGGCCCTAGCTTCACCTGCCTTGTCCAGTGTATGGTATATGCGTTCAGAGATGACCGTTAGGATATCTGCAGTAGATCGTGCTTGTCTGAATCCGTATTGATGATCAGAAAGAAATTCAGCATTAACTAGATGCCTGACCGTCGCTAGATTGATTATTAATTCAAAGATTTTAGCAAAGATCGGGAGTAGACTGATTGGGCGATAATTTAGAGGATCAGTTCTATGTCCCGAATTCTTAAAGACTGGTACCACAGAGGCAATTTTCGAACTATCAGGGAAACAATATTCAGTAAGGCATTTGTTGTATAGTTTGGAGAGGACAGGGGCCATTTCTTTATTACTATTACTGATATAAAATCAGGCCCACAGGATTTGGAGGTGTCAAGGTTTTTTATGATGTCTCTCACTTGAGACGGGGTGATGACCAGGTTCTTAAGTGTGGCTTCAGTCAGCAATGGGAATTTAGGGAGGGGGTGATTTGTCGAGTCAAAAGTGGAGTTTAATGCGAAACGCTGAGCAAGAAGTTCAGCCTTATCAGTTGCCGTGCATACAACATCGTTGTGATTAGATAGCGGGGGAATTGTTGATTGTCCATTGTTCATCACACTAGTATAAATTTTCCGGAAATAACGAGTACCTAGTTTCTGTGACTGTATGCGTTTTATGTTATCTCTGTATACCTCATCTTTGCTTCATCTATCACTACTTTGCAATCATTTCTTGCCTCTACAAATTTTTGTCTGTTCGCAGTTGACTTATCGTGGCCGAATTTTCGAAATGCCTTCTGCCTCTCAGTAATAGCAGCTGCACATTCTGAGGTGAACCATTGAGGAAAGTGGGGTTTGCTGAAGAATTTTCACGTTGGGACATAAGCATCAATGCCTGCTTTGACCCATTCGATTAGCTCATTTTCACACTGATCAGCGGGGAGTGAGAAGGTTACACCCCATGGGGCGTCGCTGATGTGATCCCTGAGGGATTCAAAATCAGCCTGCTCATAGTTTCTCATCGTTTTAAGTGACGGTTCTACAGCTTTTGGACGAATTTTTAAGGTGATACGTATCATTACCACAACGTGATCAGAGTTTCCGAGAGGGCTATGGGCATTTGCCACACAAGCCTCAGGTAGCTAGGCCAAAAACAGGTCGAGAAGTGAGGTTTGCTGGTCTGCGCGATCCGGAAGGCGGGTCAGAAAAGTGACAGTCTGTGAGAGGTCGTGAGCTGAGGAGAAATTAAAGGTAGAGTTCCAAGCTGCATCAGTAACGCTGGAGAAGCCCAACCAGTCACGGTGGTGTGCATTAAAATGCCCAAATACATGTATTTGGGCATTTGAGTCAAGTGAGAGTGGTCTAGCTATGCTTTCGGAGACAGAGTCAAGTAGTGAACAGTCCTGGGTCGAAGGAGAACGATATAAGAAATATAAGTAACTAACTCAGTGATGTAGGATCAATTTAAAGCACATGTAGGGTTGGTTATCTGATTCTAACCTATGTTCTCTAGTAAACAAGAGGGTGTTCCGAACATAAACTCCTAGCCCATGCATATATTTGTCAGAGTCCTTACGGTAGAGTGGAAGGTAATCAGTCATGTCAAAGTGATCAGAGGGAATTGAGGATTGAAGGTTCGTTTCACTTAGAGGTAAGATATCCGGGGAGTTTGTCAAGAGAAAAGTTTCTACGTCGTTAATGATGGTTCTAAGTCCCCGGATATTTGTGAATGCGAGCCTCAAGGGCGGAGGCGAAGATGTTTTTTGTTGGGTGTCTGGTTTAGGTTTGTTTATTTTTTATTTTGTAAATTCATGTTTGTTTTGAGTTAGAGTGGGGAGGGCAAAGTGGGTGCTTGTTAGGTGCCAAATAAGCTCACACAGCCAGTCCATTAGTCGTGACTTGGTCCATGCGGGTTGTGGCATCGTGAAAGCCCACCGGGGATATCTGTAGTGTCCCTTTCCATGCGCGACATAGCACATACAACTACCAACGGTATTATGTAACTGATGATGGAGCAGCCATTCTTGCGCTACCCAAGAGTTTGGGCTACTTGCTGTCAGTCGGAAACAGCAGCCAGACAAGCTGTCTAACCTGTACCGGAACAGGCCGTGTAAGACTTAGTGACAAAAAACTTCCCCCAAGTTTCCCGGACAGAGAGAAAGAGAGACGGCGTTCATTGCCTAGTCAGGAAACAAGGCCAAGTACCGGGCTTCTTTAGAGGATTCCCAGTACCTGTACCTCTACCCCTGGCTAATAGACAAAGAAGGTGTGCAGAGGCCGGGCGATAGGCAGTACCTATCTACTCCTTAAGAAATTATAGGTTCGCAAACCGGATACTTTGTTCGAGAGTCCAGCTCTAGGAAGGTTGTCGACCAAGACTAAGGAGGCCTCTCTAGTTTTGTCTCTTAGATACGCATTGTACCTCTGTCTTGAAGAGTTCTATTCATAACCAACGGTATGGATTCAGGTACTCCCGTTCTACTGCAGATATTTTACCGGCCATATCTGTACGCATATACCATGCACTGGATAAGGTATGTAAAACTAGAGCGGTACTGATAGATATCCCCAAGCCTTTTACTAAAGTCTGGCATAAAGATCTCAGCACTATCATTTCGTACGGTACAACTAGACGAATATTTAATAGATTACCAGGCGTATGGTTTGGAGTATTAACACGTATTCGTCTGGTAAAATCTGTTTTCGTTTTCGATCGCGAGGAAATCATTCCTCTTGAAAAAATCCGAAAATTTGTGCATGCCACTATACATTCATGCAAGCATAGATTCCTGGTACTATACATTCATGGCTACATAGTTTCTGCTTAGATAAACTATGATGCCTTTTATGAAGTCGACATTTCTCAGGGGTTCATTAAAAAATGATGCATCTTTAATTAGGACAATTTGTATCCTGCTTAGGTTCATCGAGATCCTCTGACAGAAGTATTACTTATTAATAATAATAAGCTCCCTAGTTCCTTCTCTCATGTCAAATATTTGAAACATCCATAGACACAGACACATACATACATACACACACACACACACACACATATATATATATATATATATATATATATATATATATATATATATATATATATATATATATATATATATATATATATATATGTAGTAATCCAGGTGAAGTAAACATCCACAGGATAAAAATCCACAGAATTTCAACCGGGCTTATAAAATTGCTCAATAGATCTTTTATATATATATGATTATTTTTATTTATACAGACATGTACGAAGTCTGCGACACTGGCATGTCGATGTTATCAGTCAACAGCTGTTAGAAACTGAGATCTCGTCAGCAGGAATGAAGCTCCGATCCTTATCTCAGATCATATTTTCTTTCCAAATATAATCTGAGAAAAGGATCGGAGTTTTATTATTCCTGATGAGATCTCAGTTTCTAACAGCGGTTGTCTCATTACATCGACATGCAAGTGTCGCAGACTTTGTACATGTCTGTATAAATAAAAATAAGTCTGAACTGATTGTCATGTTTCGAATTAAAAAGGAAAAAAGAAAGAACAATAAATATATTGTTTTTTAAACGCGTGGAGAGTTTCTATTTTGAAACGCAACTTCTGATTAAAAACGAAAATTGTGGCAAAAAGAGAGAAGGAGGAAATAATATCTATTAGTTTATTTATGTAGGTGTTCATGTATTAATTTATTCCTTTTTATTTAATTAGTTTATGTATTTAAGTATGAATGTATTAATTTATTCTTATTTATTTAATTAGTTTATTTATTTAAGTGTGAATGTATTTATTTATTCCTATTTATTTAATATATTTATTTGTGTATCATTAATTAATCAATAATTTTTTTGCAATATGTTGAAGTATGTGTAAAAAAATAGTTGGAAATAATATAACTCGTTTATTTATTATTGTGTGAATGTATTTATTTATATTTATTTTATTCATTATTTGTCTCATTAATTAATCAATAAATGTTTTGCCACGCTCGGTTTTTACGCAAATGACCCAGACTATTTCCCTAACCTAAAATAGAAATAAAAATTAATAATTCCCAGCTGTAACCCCATTTCCTCTTTCCTTTGGACTGTGTAAACTGCTGCTGATAACAGGTTAACCAAAATCGCCTTTTTTTTCATTTTTTGCTTTTTTTCATTCACAGCTGAAACTCGAACGTTTTTAGGTAAATCAAAATTAATGACTGTATGATTTTTATGCATTTTTATCATCCTGAGTAAGTCTACAATAAAGACGAAACGTTAATCAATACAAAATAACGTAGTTTTTTTTCTTTCCGTTTTCATTTTCCATATATATATATACTTACATTAAACACCATTAAAACTGTTTAAGTGTTTCATTAAATATGCTGTTTAAGCTGTTTCTCTGTCTCTTTCTCTTATATATATATATATATATATATATATATATATATATATATATATATATATGTATGTATATATATAAGTATATATATATATGCAAATATTGTTAAAAATAACAGAATTCGTCGGTTTAATGATAGCTTTTGTATTATTTCATTTTTTCTTATAGGCATTTTAGTACTAAAATCAAAGAAATTAATAAATGTCCCATAGTTATCTCGAACATTTTCGATTCTTAGTTGAATCAGCCCTAGGTTTAAAAGGCAAATGAACAAAACAGCTGAAGAAAGAAGAGAATTTTTTACGTTTAAAAAGAAACTTCTGCAGTGTATTTATTACGTTTAAAAAACTGTGACTGGCGGACAGACAGACGAACAAAATCCCTATTTATATGAGATAGGTATTAAGCATCAATAAATAAATAACCCCTAAATGTCAGTTTCTTTCTGTAGACGTAAGGGGCTACTGAGAATTAGGGAGTAAGTTTAGGGTTTCATTCTAAGTTGGGAGCTGTGCAGCCAGCGAGATGTCTGTTTACATTAGTTTTAAACCTCTGCATGTCGGTGCTGTCGGAGAAACAGGGAGCAAGGATCAAATTCCAGAGACCAGCAGCACGAGGAAAGAAGCTATTGGAGTAGAAGACTCTCCGGCATCTGGGGACCTCCACAGTGATTAATAAAACGGGTTGTTTTTTTAGTATATTTAGGGGGTATAATATGGGCACAATCTCTCATTTGAAAATTCAAATATTTCAGATTTGTATTGATTTTGAGTAAACATCAAATTAGTAAGATTCTCTTAATTCAATTTTTTCTGAAAACCCATTTAATTTTAGACATTTTCTAGAATTAAATAAGTTAATGGAATGTGATCAAAATTGAGGCCAGGATTTTAAATGTAGGCTTAGTAAATTAATCTATTGAATAATGTTTGTAAGGGAAGATAAAATGGTGCTAGTAACCCTAACCCCTTTTTAACGATGGCTTCATGCGTGTTGATCCTCTCGTCGTTTTCGCCGCCACCATCATAGATGTGATTCCAGGTGGGTTTTTCGTTCTTTGATACAAAGCCATACCGACACATACAAAAAAAAGTATTTTTCAAATGACAGAATAGAAACTTCCAATGCGTGTGTGAGATAGACAGAAAGAGAGAGAGAGAGAGAGAGAGAGAGAGAGGGAGAGACAGACAGATAGATAGAGAGAGAGATAGAGATAAAATTTCACTAAATCAGTCGACCGACGCGGTCCGTCCATGTTTTTGGAAGACAACGTAAAAACACGCCTTTTCTCGTTCAAATCTAGTCCGCTACAAGCGTGAAAGGGGTCTCGCCGGAAGAAGTTACGCGATTTGTATAACTTCCGCCGGTGTCACTACTATGTAACAGTGTTCAGGGAATAAAGTTTACCTTTCCTGGGACTGGTAATGCTTCTAGTTGTAGATAAAGTTGCATTCGCAATGAAATCTCGCAAACTTGCATAACTTGTGTATAATTATGCAGATGTGAGAATGAAATTCCCATCAGATATGCGTCGTATTTTAACAAATAAAGGAGAGAAAAAATGCAAATAAAAGAAATGTTCAAACCCGAAATAAAGTGTGAGAGGTTTGCATTAAAGTGATCGCTGTCGGGCAATTTCCTCATTTCAATATTAATTACTCTTAATAAAGTAAGATTCAATAAAGATCACATCGACATTTAGTTACACATTAACTAAAAATTAATGATTTTAAAACTGACAACACACACCCATCTTTGCTGCTAGAAGAAACATAGATTTTATATGAGTTGTGTATTTGTTTATCTTATTACGCTATTGATAACCTGGAGGATTCAATTGGTTCCATGTAAACATCTTGCTTTTACGCTTAAGTGTTAACGACCACTTCCTGGAGAATGTTAATGTTTTTTTCGTTAAAAATAATTAAATACGTTCAATTATCATATAAATAAATGGTAACACAAGTGCGATACATTTCTTCAACGTGGCGCATTGGTATAGCGTCGGACGCAGTCACTGGGGCTCGAATTTCGCCAGGCTGATGAGTCGTAGATGGTGAAACACGTATCAGTTGATAACTATATTTTATAGATATATACGCTCTGCTACAGAGGCACTATATGGTTAGGTTAATGTTAAGTTATGTTAGCGTTGAGGTTTTACGTTAACGCTAGAGTAAGGGTTAGGGTAAGGATTTAGTGTTAGGGTTAGGTTTCGGGTAATGTTTTGTTGGGTTAGGGTTTAGGGTAAAGGTTAGTGTTAAGGTTAGAGTTTTAGGGTTGGGTTTAGTTGGGTTAGGGTAAGTGTAAGGTTAGGGTTAAGGTTAGGATCAGGATTAGGGTTAGTGTTAAGGTTGGTTGGGTTATGGTTAGGGTTAGGGTTATGGTAAGGGTTAGGGTAAGGGTTAGATTGGTTAGGGTTTGGGTAAGGATTAGAGTTAGGGTTAGGGTAAGGGTTACGGTTAGGGTAAAGGTTAGGGTTAGGGTAAGGGTAAGTATAAGGCTTAGGTTAGGGTTAGGTTTAGTAGTTAGAGTTAGGGTAAGGGTTAGGGTTAGAGTTAGGGTAAGGGTAAGGATTAGGCTTAGGTTAGGGTAAGGTTTAGTTGGGTTAGGGTTAGGGTTATGGTAAGGGTTAGAGTGAGGGTAAGGATTAGGGTTAGGTTAAGGTTTAGTTGGATTAGGGTTAGTTGGGTTATGGTTAGAGTTAGGGTAAGGATTAGGGTTAGGTAACAGTTTGGGTTAGTGTAAGGGTAAGGATTAGGGTAAGTATTAGGGTTAGGTAACAGTTTGGGTTAGTGTTAGGGTAAGGATTAGGGTTAGGGTTAGGGTAAGGAATAGTGTTAGGGTTAGTTGGTCTAGGGTTAGTGTTAGGGTTATGTTAAGATTAGGGTTAAGGTTAGGGGTAAGGTAACAATGATAACCAAGTAGCATTAAAATAAAATGTTTTTCCATTACAAATTATTGAATAGGTTTAACTATGGCATATAAAAATATAAATAAATACATTTTAAAATGTATACCTGCGAAACATCTGCTCCACTACTTACGGGTTTATGGTAAATCATCGGACGTCAGTTATAGGGGTCATGGTTCTAAATCGTTTAAGATAAATTATTTTCTGTTTAAGATAATTGAAATACGTTTCATTATCAGTATCGCAAATAAAATTAAAATATTAAAAATGGCAACACATATATATATATATATATATATATATATATATATATATATATATATAGAGAGAGAGAGAGAGAGAGAGAGAGAGAGAGATAGATAGATAGATAGATAGATCGATAGATAGATAGATAGATAGATAGATAGATCGATAGATAGATAGATAGATAGATAGATAGATAGATAGATAGATAGATAGATATTATATTTCAAATCAAACAAATGAAAATTTTTTGGCAAAAATTGAAAAGTGCAGCAAGGTAGAATTATTTTTTACATCAAATTATGAATGTCCAAGGCAGCTTTAAACTTGGATATCGACCTCTTCTTGTAGGTTGTTTCCCGGAGCAGAAACACGGACAGAGAACTCTGCCTTTTTTTACGACGGTTGTACATCTTTTGCGAGTGGCCGCAAAGACCACAACTTGGCGTTGCGTGAACAACTTCTCAAAAGGTAAATATGCATTTCCGTTGATTGTGTTTTACGCCAGAATCAGGTCTCCCTGCATCAAGTGAGATTTAGTCTTTGCAGCCGATGTTTGTAGGGAAGGTTGGACAGTCAGGGCACCATTCTTGAACCCCTTCTGTATGTACAGTATCCTTTTTGTAGATGTGTTGCTTAGATGGCATACTCAAGAATGGACCGTACCAGAGCTATGAATAAGGCAACTATCCGCCGTCAGCTTGATAAAGTATATACGAACAACATTTATTTGAACGAATAGTCTACAACGGTACCTAGGACGTTTGCATTAGCATTGATATTGAGTGACTGAGGGTTTTTTTTTTCATGGAAATCACTCCAGACAAGGCATGCGTCCATTTGATGTAAGGAGCTATGAAGAAAAGATATGATTATCGCAAAGACAGGACATGTTTATTGGCCTTTGTCTTGAAATGAAAAAGGTTATAGGTTAGAGGAAAACAGTCAGCAGGAAGAGATTTACACAAGCCTGTGTTTTTTTTAAAAGAAGCTGCTGGAATTGGAAGCTGTATTACAATGAGGTATCAAAACAGCGAATTGATAGAGACCACTAAACGAACGAGCCAAACAAGCTAGAAAAAAGGAAGCAGGTAGTAGATCATATAATTCTGAAGAACACATGTCATAATAGTATTTATAGAAAAGACTGAGACTAGCAACATCACGTCTGTGAGAGAGAGGGTGTGTAGAGAAGAAAAAAGGGTAGGGCCAATCAAATAGCAGACACGTCTATTCCAAATTCTGTAAAATAAAGACTGTTGCCCATTCCTGACTGAAACTTTTTGGGTAAGTTTATTTGTAGTAAATACATGACTGTGAATTGTATTAGCGATACCACAGTGTCGTTTCTAGGGGACGGGCGACCTTATATAGGTAAACGTAACCAATGGGGGGTCAGCTTATGTAAATAAAGGTAATTAGGGTGGGGCACTTTTGGGGGTCACCGTGTAATATACAGGGTGGGCCAAAATAAGGGTCCTATCTTTAAATTTGAATAACTTGAATTTGAATAACTTCCACAAAATAAAAGTTAAACTCACCAAACTTTATGTGTGTGTAGACTGACCCTTCCGAGATTTTTTGAAATAAACAAAACAAATTTTAGCCGAAAAACACTTCTTAAAACTTACAAAAACTAAAGTATTGTTTTTTACACTGTTTTGAGTTTTTTAAGCAAAAATAATGTTTTCTAAATGAGGGTACGTTCCTTAGGGCTAATACGGCTCATGCTTGCTTCGGAAGGGGTCCTTTACTTATTCTAAAAAAAAAAAAAAAAAAATCAATAAATAAAAAAATTATGAATTTTTAAAAATAGGACCCTTATTTTTGCCCACCCTGTACAACTAACATAAGTAAAGAGAAACACTTATTTTATTTAATTAATCACGTAAGACCATCGACTATCTCAAAATCTGATATCATTTTGTAATCCATTTCGACTGAGCTCCAATCTTTTGTTGCTCCTTGTTAGACATTCACAGTAAGAACTCGCCTTTTATCACTACGAAAAAAAATGTCCTTTCTCTCTATATTTATTTAGCGCCAAGCGAAATTTACATGGACAGAGTTTTCTGCAAAGGCTTCGCGCTTATGGAACACGTTACCGTGGGACTACTTCCCTGTTGAGTACAACATGGTCGTCTTCAAATATAATGTCAACAAATTCTTATCAGTACCCGCCTAATAACCAACTAAATTCAGTTTATACCATTGACATACGGAATAATCAATTTGCACACCGGTTAGATCACCGAAGTTAAGAAACGTTGAGTCTGGTCAGGACCAGATGAGTGACCATTTGAAAATACCAGACGCTGTATGTAGGAGGATGTCAAAATCTCGCAGCACGAACTGCAAAACCCTAACGAGATTTACATATGACTGGAGACTGTTTGTGAATTTGATATTCCTTAGAAACTTCCTTCCATGAAGGAAGCCGGTGTAAGCCGACTAAATTGAATGCCGCTTCGTTTCGTTTTTGTTTTTTTTCGCACTTGGCTATAAAGTGGTAGACGGTAAGTAACGATGGAAATTAACATACCAAGAAAGCGTGCCATAACCGCCTAGGGAGCGGCTATGAGCTAGTATGTTTTATAACAATGTAGAAAATTAATTATTGATGCAAGTAATAAAGCCGTAACTTGAAACGGTTTCACGGTCTTCTTGGCTTTTTTGCCAAGATCAAAGTGTAGTATCTGTTCCGATGGATACTGCACCCCATAGACTGGTATTGTCTTGGCCTTCGGGTCTTGACTTACGCCCGTGTATGGGTATGTCCTGTGCAGTTCTAGGAGGTCCACCCTCCCAGGCTTTGCCTCCTCTCTTTGGGGAGGAGTACATTTATCGCTTACTGCCTGAGGCGCCCCTACCGGGAAATGCCGACGCGGCTACCCAGGCATTTTTGTAGGCCAGAGTGCTCACCTTCTCGGGCGCTGGCTTTTCAAATCTCACTTTCCCGACCTTGTGTCACATCTTACTTGTGGGAGTAAGATAAATAAAACTTAAAACGGTGTCACAGTCTTCTTGGCTCTTTGGCTAAGATCAAAGTGTATTCTCTGTTCCGATGGATACTGCACCCTATAGACCGGTATCGTCTTGGCCTTCGGGGCTTGATTTACGCCGGTCTATGGGTCTGTTCTGTGCAGTTCTAGGAGGTCCATCCTCACAGGCTTTGCCTTCTCACCATTTGAGAAGGGGTTAGTTTATTGCTAATCGCCTGAGGCACCCTACCGGGGAATGCCGACGGGGCTGCCCAGGCATTTTTTGAGGGTCACAAGTGCTCTTCCTCTAGGGTGTTGATTTCTCAAATCCCACTTTCCGACCTTGTGTCACATTTTACTTTGTGGTAGGAAGATTAATACCCACAGTCTCGTATGAGATTTTAAATGAAGCCGAAAAATTTTGATCAAATCATGACGGATGATCAAAATAAAAAGATTTTAAATGAGAGTAAATGCTGCATCGTTCCTTTAGACCATTGCTCATACCAACCGTCCAATGACCAAAGTCAAAGAGAAGCTTCATCAGCCACGTCGTACCCTTAACAACATCTTAGGAAGAGACCTGACTACAGCTGTGGACCAGACGGCTAGAAGATGGCCCTCTTCATAACGCCATGAGAAGCCCTGCTTCTGAGGAACTCCCTTCCGGTTCAAAGGTACCCTGACTCCAGTGGAAAACACTAAACACCTGAGAACGAGAATGGGGCGATCAAAAGTTGCTACAAGTAGATGGGGCTACAACACTGACCCAATCATCTGTGAATGTGGAGAGGAAGACCATACGATGAAATATTGCCTGGTCTGCCACCTACTGCCTAACCGGTGTAGCTTGAAAGATCTTGCAAAATGCAACACTATTGCAATATGTGGGAAATTGTCATATGACCACATGCTTAAAAGACACGAAAAGAAGAGGAACCATTTATAGAATATAAGAACTCCCATCTTTCCGTTGGAAATTACTTCCGTCTCATTAAATCTCATTCTTGAGTGGCCTTTGGCCTTGAAAATTGGCGATCCAGATAGACAAAAAAGCATCGTACATTTTTGTAATTCAACTGGATGTTATAAAGCATTCCGATCTACTTATATCGAAAACCAAATCCATATTCATAAACATATTTTGGGGGCCAAATTTCACACAGTGTGGTTATATTTAATTAAGTTTGCGTTTGCGATGACAGTTTTTTTTTAAATCTATCCCACAGGAATTGAATTCTAACTAGATCTGCAGAAATGTTAACATTATTAAAAAAACATGAAAAAAAAACCGAATAAAAATGTTAAAATATTAGCAAACATTTCATTTCTCCTTAACTTTTATTTTCATATGAAATGTGTGCATTAAACTAATCCCTTTCGGCCGACATCGCAAATTAAATATTGATTAAGATTAATACACTTTGATTCAGTAAAGGTCAAATCGATCCCATGTCACACATTCATCAACAAGTATTTTACTAATGACTTGCAATTTATCAAAGCTAAAATAACTCGAGGATAAACGGCATTATCATAAATAGATGTAAAGATGATCAATATTATGTGATTTATAAACTCTACATAGTCCACCGAGCGTGTATAACACCTTTATACACACGTGTTGTCGTCGACATCGTTATTAACCAGGTTGCTAATCATCTGATCACACAAAACAACTCGGACGCCAATGTTCAGTTTTCAATAAAATTTATTTAAAAGAAGGAAGAACATTCAAAGAGACAGGTCATTTTCGTATACGTCAGAAAGATAGATAGATAGATAGATAGAGAGAGGGATATATATATATATATATATATATATATATATATATATATATATATATATACACAATAAATTATAAAATAAATTATGATTAGAATAATTAATATTGATATCCAATTAGCTTATCTAAACTCATTTTCTGCGAATCTGCCAGTAATTCTCTGCGGCATTTCGTCAACAGTTGTGCCAATCTTGCCTTTTCGACCATAGTTTTTTATCTGTTTGTTTTTGATTCCACTCTCGAAAATTAAAGTTTACCTCCTATTCCGGACCTTTTAAATTGCTTGACAGTAAACTTTTCTATTTACTGTTTTGGTATTTAAACCGTGAAATATGAATAAATCACTTTGAGATTCCATTCATATTTTCTCTTCTCATTTATTTTTGTTCATCTGTTCCCCCTTTCCGGTACCTATATCGCATTGCTCCTGCCTCGGATTACGAACTTACATTTATATATATATATATATATATATATATATAGAGAGAGAGAGAGAGAGAGAGAGAGAGAGAGATGGGGAGAGAGAGAGAGATGGATTGAGAGAGAGAGAGAGAGAGAGAGAGAGAGAGTCCCCATTTTGGGGACAGCACGCAGAAGCGTTTTTTCATTGAAATCTCGCCAGCAAAGAGAAGAAGAGAAGAAAACTTCCCCCGGGAATAACGTGTTTTTTTTTATTTCCGCCTGTTCCCACTCTCTGACCCGTGACCTTTAAACTTTGCCACTTACACACGACCTTCATTAAATCATTAATTTCTTATGAATCAGATGATTCTATTGTTGGCATTGGTTTCCCCGATATATTTCGAGAAAGACATCGGGTATTTACAGGAGGATTCTGTTCGTCGTCATATCTCATTGTTCTGGCCGGATAGGCATTCAGCTGAGGAGTGGCTGAGGAGACAAAATACCGGACGTGGGACCTCCGATATTAATAAATGCGTTTGTGAGTAAGAGTTGAGTTTAAGACAGTTGACGTTTGAATGTGACAGTTTGCGACTCGCAGAGAAAACGATCAGATGGGATTAGATCGAGCAGAGTCTTACCAGACCCGAGATGAACTGACGACAATGGGAGCCTCCACAGTCCGCGACGGTGTCACACACACTCAGAGTTTCAGCGAACAAATACACAATGTATATGAGTTTGTGTTTTTCTGTTTTTATTCGTGTGTACTTGGAAACCTGGAAGTCTTCTTTTGGAATGGTGTTCATCTCCGCCGTCGCGTTCATCATTATCTCTTTTTTCGCACCCTCTCAACAACAACTGAACTCCGAGCAGTTTGAGCCCTGCCAGAACGCCGGTCACTCTCCGCTGATGTGCGGCCATTTTTGAATTTGTTGAACCACTCCTTAATTTGTGTAACACCCATCGCATCTCCTCCAAACACATGCTGAATCTAACGCGACGACGGGGATGAGCGCCATTCGACAAAGAACACTTCCAGAGATGTTTCCGGCAGTGGATGGATCGGTGGGCTAAGTGTGTGCTAGCACAAGGGGCCTACTTTGAAAGGGATTAGGGTTCAAATCTTGTCACATATTTAAATATTTTACTAGCCAAAGGTTGGATACTTTTAAGACAGGCCTCGTATATATATATATATATACAATAACATATATATATATATATATATATATATATATATATATATATATATATATATATATGTTTGAAATCCTAAATTTTAAAGACGCTCGAAATCTATTAAACTGTAGAAGTGAGATAGCAAACAGCTGCTCACACAGAAATTAATTTACCTTAGGCTAACGATAAATAAATAAATAAATAAACAAAAACTAAACTAAAGAAAAACTTAACAATTTAAAAATTAAAACCTAAAATAGAAATACAAGGAACCACGTGTTAAAATAAAATAAATTCACCCACTATATTGACACAACAAAGGAAACAGGATGTAGGCCAACCTATAGAAAAAAAGAACAATAGGACAGAATATAGGAAGGAAGTAACACTAACCACACCTTTGTTCGTGGGAAGCCCAACGATTGGCTGAGAGAAAAACAAAGAATCTGATTGGTTAACTAGCCAGCCGTGTATATAAAAACACCCGGCAAAAATAACTCCATGCATTTTAGCCTGAAGATTTCCCCCGGGGATGAAACGCAGGAGCCTCTGTATAGCCTAATTGCCATGAATATATTTTCATAGCTTACTACCTAGCTCTACTTACGTATCGAGCACTGTTGAAGTAAATACTGAAAATTGATACATAAAAAAGTATATCTCTTTATAACATTTATGTGGATACATGAAATACTAATATATTATATATATATATGTATAAGTGATTATAAATATTGTATTTTATACAAATTTTAGTCTAATCAATAACTTTTCATATATATATATATATATATATATATATGTGTGTGTGTGTGTGTGTGTATATGTACATTTTTTGTTTCTTGATTCACATAAACATTAAATCAAATGGAAGTTGCGTAACACGTACACATCTAAAGATGATAATGAAAATTGTGTTGCACAGAAAACGAATACACGCATTAGAGCACAAATAAGCACTTGCACACACGAATATACATATATACACATAAGACTCACGTACCGCATTTTAAAATGTTACCACTGTTTTCATATGCGATGATGTTAACTTTAGGTTGTTGTGTTTTTATGCAGATAGCTTTACGTATTTTATATTTGGTTTTACAAGCACTACCCTATCCCTCCGCATCAGCATGCGTATTTGCACTCTAGCTCAATTAACCAACATCTACAAAAACAGAACTGCCCTTCCTCTGATTTAAGACAAATTCTAGTAACACATTCTGAAACCAATTTAAAAAATTAAAAATACTCCAAACTATCTACATAAAAAAGCAACAACCTAAAATTAACAACATCACATATGAAACCAGTGGTAACATTTTAAAATGCTTAACGTAATGCGATTTTGTTCTATGATGCCATCCAGCGTTGCTAAATTTAAATCGTCAAGGATTTCCTGGAACAATGCAGAAAAACGTTATGTGCGCGTTTCTCCGCCGTCTTTTAAAAATGTTCTTCTTTCTCCAGCTGTTTTGTTCATTTGCTTTCGACACGTGAGGATGATTCGACGAAGAATCGAAAACGTTCGTGAAACCTGTGAAACCTATGGAACATTTATTTTTATTTTTTTTATTTTAATACAAAAAAGACCATCCGAAAAATTTAAAAACATAATTATACCTTTTGTATAATTCAACAGACGAATTCTGTTATTTTTAACAATGTTTGCATAAATGAGAAAATGCTACCTAAATACACACAATCAAGGGAGGCGCGATACCGTTCTATCCCTTAATAGACTTCAAAAACGACCTATGCTAGAAATCTCATTTCTTTGATCAGTCATAACTCAAAAACGAATAAACCAAATTAGTTAAAACTTTGTACAAAATTTTCATTTGATAGGTTCTATAAGTGTGTAGAATTTCAGCATCATTAGTCAAGGCAACCCAGAGATCCATAAAGGTCAGGAGTGATTTTGTGTTATCCGTGTGTACGTACATACGTGTGTGTCACCCTGTATCTCATCAACTATTTGATGGATTCAGCTGATTTTTGGCAGAGATAGAGGTTCTAGGGTCTAGTTGATGGCATTTTAATTTTCAGTTTACCATATACATCAGTTTTCCAGAAAATTCAAAAAATCCTTAAACATTACCATTGTCTTGAGGGATAGCCTTTACAAAAGTAGTGACATTCCATGAAAAATGCCAGTATACTGAAATCATATGCCCTTAATAGGGTTAAGATTAAAGTTCATATACACTAAATGTACAAAAGCAAAGAAATTTCCAAATTTTTACACTTTTATTGTCATTATGGGTATGACTACATATCAACCAAACCATTTCGTTATCACATCACTACAGTATAAATATCTATGCATGAGTGGATGAAGTGTGTGAGGTGCGCTGAAGAAAACTTCCTACAAGTAAAATACATAGCCCTGTTGTGCTCGCATACCCTTACTGACAATAAAAGTGTAAAAATTTGAGAATGTCCTTGCTTTTGTACATTTAGTGTATATGAACTTTCATCTTAACCCTGTTAAGGGCATATGATTTCAGTATACTGGCATTTGTCATGGAATATATATATATATATATATATATATATATATAGAGAGAGAGAGAGAGAGAGAGAGAGAGAGATAGAGAAAGAGAGAGAGAGGGGGGAAAGAGAGAGATGGATTGAGAGAGAGAGAGAGAGAGAGAGAGAGAGAGAAATAAATATACATATATACATATATATTTGTTGATCAAGTTCAAATATGTTAATAAAGTGAACATATAACCAAGTTTTTCAAGAGTGCTCAATACCAAGTAGAGCATTTATAAAATAACATAAACAATATTATAGCCTTACTTTTTTTAAAACTCTGCCTTTGACAAGATGCGGTAATACGCATTGAAATGCATTGAAATTGTTTATGTAATTATATATATATATATATATATATATATATATATATATATATATATATATATGTATACTATGAATAGTTTTGTAATTATATATTAAACTGTATTTATCTACATATAGCGTTGTTTCGGACTTACGTCCTCATCAATGCAGAAAGTGGTGGTTTCAGGCGGATAGGCAGTTCGAATCTACGTCCTCATCTATTAGGCCAACGGAAATCACCACAGACATTATTTAAAGTAAAATACATTTAAAGCTGGCGGCGGTGTTCAAACATTTTGAGATCAAAGAGTGCTTAAACACGCGGGCGTGAAATATAAATATAAATATAAATATAAATATAAATAAATAAATATAAATAAATAAATATAAATATATATATATATATATATATATAAATATGAGAATTAAAATTAAAAAATTAAATAATATTTATTTATTTTGATACAGTTCCTCTGTGCTTGAAATATATATATATATATATATATATATATATATATATATATTTCAAGCACAGAGGAACTGTATCAAAATAAATAAATATTATTTCAAGCACAGAGGAACTGTATCAAAATAAATAAATATTATTTAATTTTTTAATTTTAATTCTCAATTAATCGAGCACACTACTGGGATTTTTCCTGCTAATTACAGTACTACTGGCTTCATTGCGAGATCGAACACGGTTTGTTGTTGATCACTATTCGCTGCTCGACGTAAATAGTGGTCAACTTGGCATTTACAAAGTAAAATTCTTCTTAACTTCCAAGGTAATTGGTGGTGGCCAACGGGTAAGACTCTTGACTGCGAATCAGTGGCGATTTCTGATCGGAGTTCGCTCCCGCCGACCGTCGGAAATTAACTTCCTGCATTGAAGATTGCGTAAGCAAGAAACATAAGTAATGAATAATTAATATTTATTTATATATATATATATATATATATATATATATATGAGAAAGGAAGGATGAGGGTAATCCGACGTAATATAAAAGGAAAAACCAAAAGATGTTTTTTTGTCCCCCCCTTTCTCCCACCCTAAGACAAATTCACTAACAGGTCCACCTCTCCCCTTTTTTCACTCACAGCCATCCACATTCATTTCTCTCCCTGCCACCGACTTCTTTCAGCCCGGACCTTGGTCCTGCATGTACCTGCATGACATTTTTCATAAAATTATCTTCCTGAGGAAGTCTTACAAATAAAGACGAAACGTTGATGAATACATAAAAAAATAAAATTTGAAAAAAACATCTTTTGATTTTTCGTTTTTAATTTCCCATATATATATATATATATATATATATATATATATATATATATAATTATTTTTATTTACACAAGCATGTACACAATCTGCGACACTGGCATGTCGATGTTATCGATCAACAGCTATTACAAACTGAGATCTCATCAGGCAGAGTTAGAATTTGATCTTAACCCTAGATCATAGTTCCCAAATTCTTCCCAAATATGATCTAAGGTTAAGATCGGATTCTAACTCTGCCTGATGAGATCTCAGTTTGTAATAGCTGTTGATTTATAACATCGACATGCCAGTGTCGCAGATTTTGTACATGTCTGTGTACACAAAAATAATTATATATAAAAGCTTTATTGGATATTGAGCACTTTTTATAAATCCGGTTAAAATTATTTGGATTACTACCCTGTGGATGTTTTACCTGGATTATTATATATATATATATATATATATATATATATATATATATATATATATATATATATATATATATATATATATAGTCTAAAGAAGCGGGGAGTTATTTTAAACAAAAAGACAAAAAAAAGAAGGAAAATGCAGTTTAAATTCCCAGAGAAACTAACTAAATCCAAAATAGTGTAGACTTAACATTTGTTGGAAAATTCATAAATAAATAATATATAATAGTAAGTAAATAAAATAAAAAGGGGGATTAAGTTTCTAACAGTGAAGCGAGAGCAGGAGACCTTAACGTAATCATCTAATATTAACACGGGGATCATCAGCTTTTTACCATGTAACTGTTTCGGAGATTTAAAAACAGGACAGTTATATGCATGGCTCTCCAATGGTACAGATAAAACTACCATTTCCCCAATAAGCAAGTATCGAAATAATTCAGCTTAAAATGTTACTTATATATACATGAATAAATAATAAAAAAAAATAATAATAATAGTAATAATAATAATAATAATAATAATAATAATAATATACTACCCTTAAGACTATCGTGTGATATGGTAATTTGCATATCAAATAAAATTCTTTATAACAATAGTAATACTAGTAGTGATAATAATAATAATAATAATAATAATAATAATAATAATAATAATAATAATAATAATAATAATAATAATAATAACAATAAAATACTATCTAAACACTACACCTACGAATCATTCTGCGATATGGTAGCTAGAAATAAAATTATATAGGAATTAAGGTTGCATTAAAAAAAAAATTTTAAAAAGCTTTAGTACCTTAGGTACCAGAGAGGCAAATAGATAAGAGGAAGGAAACCTAGCCATACAGATCTAAATACCCAATATATAGTCTGTTGCATTAAAAAAAAAAAAAAGCTTTAGTATCTTAGGTACCACTTTTTATAAATCCGGTTAAAATTATTTGGATTACTACCCTGTGGATGTTTTACCTGGATTATTATATATATATACATATATATATATATATATATATATATATATATATATATATATATATATATATATATATATATATCCCTTTTTGTTGCATTTTATTTCAGTCGAAGTTCAGAAATCAAGGAGTTCGCCTGTTCCAATTTAGCTCCCAAGCGTTGAAGTTAAATACATTCATGTTCCTCTTTCTAATTGACCAGTTTATTATGTTATAGTATATCTTTCTTTTAGTCGATTGGTCTTAGCGGATCCCAGGATAAGAATTCATCTAGTCTGGTGGAGTATCCAGCAAAGTGCTGTTACTTGAGGTAACATAACTAGGAGAAGGTGTACCCT
Organism: Sepiola atlantica; assembly: GCA_963556195.1. Taxonomy (NCBI): domain Eukaryota; kingdom Metazoa; phylum Mollusca; class Cephalopoda; order Sepiida; family Sepiolidae; genus Sepiola; species Sepiola atlantica. The sequence continues at coordinate 96,042,658 of OY744535.1, forward strand.
ACCCTGTATAAGCGGGTGCATGGCCAAAGCGATGAGATCTTATTTGGACTTCTAATACTATGTTATTTGAATATTTGGTCAGGGTTTACTTGCGGGGTAATATATCTTCTGCTCAGTTTGTCCTTTTACCGAAGATAATCGAGGATGATGTCTAGTAGGTAATTCAAACTCCCCAGTAGGTAATTCAAACTTCCCAGTAGGTAATTTTCAAACTCCCCAGTAGGTAATTCAAACTCTAATTCTAAATCGTATATACATGATGAAATGTGGTAAGCGAAACTTTCACGCAAAAGCTAGAAAAATAAAAAGGAACGTTATTCGCAGCCACAACAACCGGAGAACATTTTTTCCTGTCATCTTTCTGCCTAGATAATTTAAAATTTCTGCTAATTTTTGAAATGCAGTATTATAATTGCTGACAGGTTGTCGGCACGGCGAGCCACCAGCGCCTCGCATGCTCACTTTACATTGAATTAAAAATAAAATATTGATTTCACATATAATATGCCGGGCGAACGTGCATACAATCCATTTCACAGCAGGTGTCATTGATAATGATTGGATTTGAAATTATTTCCGTTAAGGAAATACAAATTGTTTTTTACGAATATTAATTATCAAATCGTTAAAACAAATTATTCTCATTAAAATCTTCTGTTTTTTAACAAAAACACCGCCATTGAAAACATTAAATTCCAGTTTAAAATATCGAGCCAGATTTTAATCTGAAAAGTTTGAAAAAAGGAAAAAAGCGGATATTTTATCGGCATATAAAAGAGTGGAATTGTCTGAAACAAAGAGAGGGTGCGAAATTCACCTGTCTGTGATATTTTGGTTTAAGATTTTTGAAAAAGAAATAAACACGGGAAAATGGAAATTGATCATTTCTCTAAGAGGATCGAGTGAGAGAGCTTTACCATCTTTCTAGAGTGTGTTTGACAGGCGCTTTAAATTGGCCGACAAAAAGGAAAGCAATATCACTTAATGGAAAATAAATAATTCCAGCTGAGACCTTCCATTTGAACGCGTTAGAAAATCATTAAAATTCGATGAGAAGTAGTGAAATGTTTCTTGGGTGATATTAGGTCTGGCGTTCACACATTTCGTCGAAAAGGTCCGTGATTTTGCCTGTTTCTCTTAAAGAAATAGAAACCAGAGATATCTGTTTGACATGTGTCCATCCTAACTACGACAAACATGCACTAGTAGGTTGCATGTTTGATGGGTTGCATCGTTGCAATGCATGCGAATGTCGCACTTGCTGCAAGTGAGAAATATTTACCTAAGAGAAAAGAGGAAATATCTCTGATTTTGTGTTTGGTCACCTAGAATTCGATTGGTCTACGGATACAAATGATGTAACTTCCGATACGAAGTTATCTTCTGTGGATATGAGCCACTTGAGCTTTGTCAAAAATAATGGCCTTAACCTCGTAGGCATTAGGTTTTTGCTGTCAATAGATTGGCAACAAATTAGCCTTTTCAAGTTGACATTTGAGTTGTCTTTCTGGTGGTTTGCGAATATATATATATATATATATATATATATATATATATATATATATATATATATATATATATATATATATTCCAGCAGATTGCCAGGATGGGTTGATACGATTTGGCCGTTTGGGCGTCTCATGGTCAGTTTTATTTTCTGTGGTCTGACAGGCAGTTGGTTTTTGAGTGTATCATGTACGGTTGATGTTCGTGTGCCTCTCCAAGAAAAATGCTCCTTTGGCTCTAAGCTAAGGGATTGTTTCATTTGTAGCCTCTTCTTAAAAAGAATAGTAACTTAAAATATTTGTTTTACTTGTTTGAAACTGTAGTTGTGATTTAGTTTAGAGTTAGAATATTTCCCTGCAGCACTGACTGATAGCACCCGATTGACACTGCGACTTGTGTTGAAATCGAGGAACTACTTTGGACCGGCACAACGAGCAGACGATCACGACCTGTGCATTGAACGCAGGCAGACGCACGATCATACTTCGCATTCAGCAATTGAAATTCTATTTCAAACCATAATATCACAAACCGACACACGAACAGACATATGAACGCCATTTCAAAATTGAATGTGACAGAACGACGGAAACTTTATTCCAAAGATTTGCATTTTAGCTAAGAGCAAAGTGAAGTATCTTTTCTGATACAACAGTTTATCTTTTATGTCCTCGGTCAGTAAAAGAAAACAATCCTTCTATACTGAGGCATGTTTATGTATGTACCCATTCCGACATACATCCAATTTTCTTCTTTCTACATTCAACACTGATCTTGGTCTTAAGTCTGCTTTCGTCTGGGCGACAAGTAAATATGAACTTAATTGTGACCGACTGACGATAATACCTTTTCCGAATTGAACGTGATTGCAACCAAAGTATAGCCAGGGAACGTCTGCCATTACTAACCAGAAAAAGCGTTAGCACCGTAGACCAAAGGAAAAGTATATCATGTATGTGGTCGCAGGGTGATGATTTTTGGAAGTGAAATTTGGTGAAGAAATTTGGTGAAGAAATTTGGTGAAGAAATTTGGTGAAGGAATTTGGGGAAGAAATTTGGTGAAGAAATTTGGTGAAGAAATTTGGTCAAGAAATTTGGTGAAGGAATTTGGTGAAAGAAATTTGGTGAAGGAATTTGGTGAAAGAAATTTGGTGAAGAAATTTGGTGAAGAAATTTGGTCAAGAAATTT
>OY744535.1:96050352-96077852 GCA_963556195.1 Sepiola atlantica
AATTCAAACGTACAAGCTTATTTCTGTGATAGGACAGAGTATTACGTAAATATCACATTATTTAAAAAAATGTTTCTGATTATGTTAAGTGATGATATACAACACTTTAAATAGCGGTATTTGAATAAATTTCAAAATGGCGTTCATCGTATTTTGCCTTTGAACTCTTGATATGTGAACAAGTCTAATTACTACTTTCACGAATTTTCAGAATAATCGTTGGCATAACAATAAAAGCCTTTTTGAACTATAAGGTTTTCGCTTGTTACGACCAAGAGCCACTCAATGATGAGGTTGACTTAGACGTAATGAGCATCAGCCGAATGTTAAAGAACATTATTGGAGTACCCGTATCGATCAATACAATGAACTGCGTTTGATAACTTGTGGTTTAGGATAATAATTTGTTACATTTGCTTTGAAGACAAGCAAGTTGTATTCATCATGGAAGCAGCTCCGCTGTAATGTGTTACATAGATGTGAAGCCCTTTCAAGAAGCTATGTCAATAGAAATTACGCCTGATGCTAGACACATTGAGGAAGAAAGAAAGTCTATTTCCGTTTTGGTAGAGAAACGTGTTCTTACTGCGAATGTCTTGTAAGGATGAATTAAAGATTTGAGCTTAGTCGAGCATAATAATAATGACTAGCAAGGTCTCGTCTGTATGAAAACGGTTGTATAGAGAAAAACAGATCACGTACATTAGATTCTCAGCTAGATGTTGTGCTCTGTATAGGAAGTGAAGTGTGGTTTTCGCGCCACCTTCCAAGATGTGGCAAAGAGTATGTCATTTTAGGTTGCATCTGACTCTTATATACGTAGATAATTGCATCTGCGGCCAGGTTAGGGTTAGGGTTAGAGGTTAGATAATTGCATCTACGGCCAGGTTAGGATTAGGGTTAGAGGTTAGATAATTGCATCTACGGCCAGGTTAGGGTTAGGGTTAGAGGTTAGATAATTGCAACTACGGCTAGGTTATGGTTAGAGTTAGAGGTTAGATAATTGCATCTATGGCCAGGTTATGGTAAGGGTTAGAGGTTAGATCGTTGCATCTACGGCCAGGTTAGGGTTAGGGTTAGAGGTTAGATAATTGCATCTACGGCTATGTTAGGGTTAGGGTTAGAGGTTAGATAATTGCATCTACGGCCAGGTTAGGGTTAGGGTTAGAGGTTAGATAATTGCAACTACGGCCAGGTTATGGTTAGAGTTAGAGGTTAGATAATTGCATCTATGGCCAGGTTATGGTAAGGGTTAGAGGTTAGATAAATGCAACTACGGCCAGGTTATGGTTAGGGTTAGAGGTTAGATAATTGCATCTATGGCCAGGTTATGGTAAGGGTTAGAGGTTAGATCGTTGCATCTACGGCCAGGTTAGGGTTAGGGTTAGAGGTTAGATAATTGCATCTACGGCCAGGTTAGGGTTAGGGTTAGAGGTTAGATAATTGCATCTACGGCCAGGTTAGGGTTAGGGTTAGAGGTTAGATAATTGCATCTACGGCCAGGTTAGGGTTAGGGTTAGAGGTTAGATGATTGCATCTACGGCCAGGTTAGGGTTAGGGTTAGAGGTTAGATAATTGCAACTACGGCTAGGTTATGGTTAGAGTTAGAGGTTAGATAATTGCATCTATGGCCAGGTTATGGTAAGGGTTAGAGGTTAGATCGTTGCATCTACGGCCAGGTTAGGGTTAGGGTTAGAGGTTAGATAATTGCATCTACGGCCAGGTTAGGGTTAGGGTTAGAGGTTAGATAATTGCATCTACGGCCAGGTTAGGGTTAGGGTTAGAGGTTAGATAATTGCAACTACGGCCAGGTTATGGTTAGAGTTAGAGGTTAGATAATTGCATCTATGGCCAGGTTATGGTAAGGGTTAGAGGTTAGATCGTTGCATCTACGGCCAGGTTAGGGTTAGGGTTAGAGGTTAGATAATTGCATCTACGGCCAGGTTAGGGTTAGGGTTAGAGGTTAGATAATTGCATCTACGGCCAGGTTAGGGTTAGGGTTAGAGGTTAGATAATTGCATCTACGGCCAGGTTAGGGTTAGGGTAAGAGGTTAGATAATTGCATCTACGGCCAGGTTAGGGTTAGGGTTAGAGGTTAGATAATTGCAACTACGGCTAGGTTATGGTTAGAGTTAGAGGTTAGATAATTGCATCTATGGCCAGGTTATGGTAAGGGTTAGAGGTTAGATCGTTGCATCTACGGCCAGGTTAGGGTTAGGGTTAGAGGTTAGATAATTGCATCTGCGGCCAGGTTAGGGTTAGGGTTAGAGGTTAGATAATTGCATCTACGGCCAGGTTAGGGTTAGGGTTAGAGGTTAGATAATTGCATCTACGGCCAGGTTAGGGTTAGGGTTAGAGGTTAGATAATTGCAACTACGGCCAGGTTATGGTTAGAGTTAGAGGTTAGATAATTGCATCTATGGCCAGGTTATGGTAAGGGTTAGAGGTTAGATCGTTGCATCTACGGCCAGGTTAGGGTTAGGGTTAGAGGTTAGATAATTGCATCTACGGCCAGGTTAGGGTTAGGGTTAGAGGTTAGATAATTGCATCTACGGCCAGGTTAGGGTTAGGGTTAGAGGTCAGATAATTGCATCTACGGCCAGGTTAGGGTTAGGGTTAGAGGTTAGATAATTGCATCTACGGCCAGGTTAGGGTTAGGGTTAGAGGTTAGATAATTGCATCTACGGCCAGGTTAGGGTTAGGGTTAGAGGTTAGATAATTGCATCTACGGCCAGGTTAGGGTTAGGGTTAGAGGTTAGATAATTGCATCTACGGCCAGGTTAGGGTTAGGGTTAGAGGTTAGATAATTGCAACTACGGCTAGGTTATGGTTAGAGTTAGAGGTTAGATAATTGCATCTATGGCCAGGTTATGGTAAGGGTTAGAGGTTAGATCGTTGCATCTACGGCCAGGTTAGGGTTAGGGTTAGAGGTTAGATAATTGCATCTACGGCCAGGTTAGGGTTAGGGTTAGAGGTTAGATAATTGCATCTACGGCCAGGTTAGGGTTAGGGTTAGAGGTTATATAATTGCATCTGCGGCCAGATTATGGTTAGGGTTTGAGGTTAGATAAGTGCATCTACGGCCAGGTTAGGGTTAGGGTTAGAGGTTAGATAATTGCATCTATGGCCAGGTTATGGTAAGGGTTAGAGGTTAGATCGTTGCATCTACGGCCAGGTTAGGGTTAGGGTTAGAGGTTAGATAATTGCATCTGCGGCCAGGTTAGGGTTAGGGTTAGAGGTTATATAATTGCATCTGCGGCCAGATTATGGTTAGGGTTAGAGGTTAGATAATTGCATCTACGGCCAGGTTAGGGTTAGGGTTAGAGGTTAGATAATTGCATCTATGGCCAGGTTAGGGTTAGGGTTAGAGGTTAGATAATTGCATCTACGGCCAGGTTAGGGTTAGGGTTAGAGGTTAGATAATTGCATCTACGGCCAGGTTAGGATTAGGGTTAGAGGTTAGATAATTGCATCTACGGCCAGGTTAGGGTTAGGGTTAGAGGTTAGATAATTGCAACTACGGCTAGGTTATGGTTAGAGTTAGAGGTTAGATAATTGCATCTATGGCCAGGTTATGGTAAGGGTTAGAGGTTAGATCGTTGCATCTACGGCCAGGTTAGGGTTAGGGTTAGAGGTTAGATAATTGCATCTACGGCTAGGTTAGGGTTAGGGTTAGAGGTTAGATAATTGCATCTACGGCCAGGTTAGGGTTAGGGTTAGAGGTTAGATAATTGCAACTACGGCCAGGTTATGGTTAGAGTTAGAGGTTAGATAATTGCATCTATGGCCAGGTTATGGTAAGGGTTAGAGGTTAGATAAATGCAACTACGGCCAGGTTATGGTTAGGGTTAGAGGTTAGATAATTGCATCTATGGCCAGGTTATGGTAAGGGTTAGAGGTTAGATCGTTGCATCTACGGCCAGGTTAGGGTTAGGGTTAGAGGTTAGATAATTGCATCTACGGCCAGGTTAGGGTTAGGGTTAGAGGTTAGATAATTGCATCTACGGCCAGGTTAGGGTTAGGGTTAGAGGTTAGATAATTGCATCTACGGCCAGGTTGGGGGTAGGGTTAGAGGTTAGATTATTGCATCTACGGCCAGGTTAGGGTTAGGGTTAGAGGTTAGATAATTGCAACTACGGCTAGGTTATGGTTAGAGTTAGAGGTTAGATAATTGCATCTATGACCAGGTTATGGTAAGGGTTAGAGGTTAGATCGTTGCATCTACGGCCAGGTTAGGGTTAGGGTTAGAGGTTAGATAATTGCATCTACGGCCAGGTTAGGGTTAGGGTTAGAGGTTAGATAATTGCATCTACGGCCAGGTTAGGGTTAGGGTTAGAGGTTAGATAATTGCAACTACGGCCAGGTTATAGTTAGAGTTAGAGGTTAGATAATTGCATCTATGGCCAGGTTATGGTAAGGGTTAGAGGTTAGATCGTTGCATCTACGGCCAGGTTAGGGTTAGGGTTAGAGGTTAGATAATTGCATCTACGGCCAGGTTAGGGTTAGGGTTAGAGGTTAGATAATTGCATCTACGGCCAGGTTAGGGTTAGGGTTAGAGGTTAGATAATTGCATCTACGGCCAAGTTAGGGTTAGGGTAAGAGGTTAGATAATTGCATCTACGGCCAGGTTAGGGTTAGGGTTAGAGGTTAGATAATTGCAACTACGGCTAGGTTATGGTTAGAGTTAGAGGTTAGATAATTGCATCTATGGCCAGGTTATGGTAAGGGTTAGAGGTTAGATCGTTGCATCTACGGCCAGGTTAGGGTTAGGGTTAGAGGTTAGATAATTGCATCTGCGGCCAGGTTAGGGTTAGGGTTAGAGGTTAGATAATTGCATCTACGGCCAGGTTAGGGTTAGGGTTAGAGGTTAGATAATTGCATCTACGGCCAGGTTAGGGTTAGGGTTAGAGGTTAGATAATTGCAACTACGGCCAGGTTATGGTTAGAGTTAGAGGTTAGATAATTGCATCTATGGCCAGGTTATGGTAAGGGTTAGAGGTTAGATCGTTGCATCTACGGCCAGGTTAGGGTTAGGGTTAGAGGTTAGATAATTGCATCTACGGCCAGGTTAGGGTTAGGGTTAGAGGTTAGATAATTGCATATACGGCCAGGTTAGGGTTAGGGTTAGAGGTTAGATAATTGCATCTACGGCCAGGTTAGGGTTAGGGTTAGAGGTTAGATAATTGCATCTACGGCCAGGTTAGGGTTAGGGTTAGAGGTTAGATAATTGCATCTACGGCCAGGTTAGGGTTAGGGTTAGAGGTTAGATAATTGCATCTACGGCCAGGTTAGGGTTAGGGTTAGAGGTTAGATAATTGCATCTACGGCCAGGTTAGGGTTAGGGTTAGAGGTTAGATAATTGCAACTACGGCTAGGTTATGGTTAGAGTTAGAGGTTAGATAATTGCATCTATGGCCAGGTTATGGTAAGGGTTAGAGGTTAGATCGTTGCATCTACGGCCAGGTTAGGGTTAGGGTTAGAGGTTAGATAATTGCATCTACGGCCAGGTTAGGCTTAGGGTTAGAGGTTAGATAATTGCATCTACGGCCAGGTTAGGGTTAGGGTTAGAGGTTATATAATTGCATCTGCGGCCAGATTATGGTTAGGGTTAGAGGTTAGATAAGTGCATCTACGGCCAGGTTAGGGTTAGGGTTAGAGGTTAGATAATTGCATCTATGGCCAGGTTATGGTAAGGGTTAGAGGTTAGATCGTTGCATCTACGGCCAGGTTAGGGTTAGGGTTAGAGGTTAGATAATTGCATCTGCGGCCAGGTTAGGGTTAGGGTTAGAGGTTATATAATTGCATCTGCGGCCAGATTATGGTTAGGGTTAGAGGTTAGATAATTGCATCTACGGCCAGGTTAGGGTTAGGGTTAGAGGTTAGATAATTGCATCTATGGCCAGGTTAGGGTTAGGGTTAGAGGTTAGATAATTGCATCTACGGCCAGGTTAGGGTTAGGGTTAGAGGTTAGATAATTGCAACTACGGCCAGGTTATGGTTAGAGTTAGAGGTTAGATAATTGCATCTATGGCCAGGTTATGGTAAGGGTTAGAGGTTAGATCGTTGCATCTACGGCCAGGTTAGGGTTAGGGTTAGAGGTTAGATAATTGCATCTACGGCCAGGTTAGGGTTAGGGTTAGAGGTTAGATAATTGCATCTACGGCCAGGTTAGGGTTAGGGTTAGAGGTTAGATAATTGCATCTACGGCCAGGTTAGGGTTAGGGTTAGAGGTTAGATAATTGCATCTACGGCCAGGTTAGGGTTAAGATTAGAGGTTAGATAATTGCATCTACGGCCAGGTTAGGGTTAGGGTTAGAGGTTAGATAATTGCATCTACGGCCAGGTTAGGGTTAGGGTTAGAGGTTAGATAATTGCATCTACGGCCAGGTTAGGGTTAGGGTTAGAGGTTAGATAATTGCAACTACGGCTAGGTTATGGTTAGAGTTAGAGGTTAGATAATTGCATCTATGGCCAGGTTATGGTAAGGGTTAGAGGTTAGATCGTTGCATCTACGGCCAGGTTAGGGTTAGGGTTAGAGGTTAGATAATTGCATCTACGGCCAGGTTAGGGTTAGGGTTAGAGGTTAGATAATTGCATCTACGGCCAGGTTAGGGTTAGGGTTAGAGGTTATATAATTGCATCTGCGGCCAGATTATGGTTAGGGTTAGAGGTTAGATAAGTGCATCTACGGCCAGGTTAGGGTTAGGGTTAGAGGTTAGATAATTGCATCTATGGCCAGGTTATGGTAAGGGTTAGAGGTTAGATAATTGCATCTACGGCCAGGTTAGGGTTAGGGTTAGAGGTTAGATAATTGCATCTGCGGCCAGGTTAGGGTTAGGGTTAGAGGTTATATAATTGCATCTGCGGCCAGATTATGGTTAGGGTTAGAGGTTAGATAAGTGCATCTACGGCCAGGTTAGGGTTAGGGTTAGAGGTTAGATAATTGCATCTATGGCCAGGTTAGGGTTAGGGTTAGAGGTTATATAATTGCATCTGCGGCCAGATTATGGTTAGGGTTAGAGGTTAGATAAGTGCATCTACGGCCAGGTTAGGGTTAGGGTTAGAGGTTAGATAATTGCATCTACGGCCAGGTTAGGGTTAGGGTTAGAGGTTATATAATTGCATCTGCGGCCAGATTATGGTTAGGGTTAGAGGTTAGATAAGTGCATCTACGGCCAGGTAAGGGTTAGGGTTAGAGGTTAGATAATTGCATCTATGGCCAGGTTAGGGTTAGGGTTAGAGGTTATATAATTGCATCTGCGGCCAGATTATGGTTAGGGTTAGAGGTTAGATAAGTGCATCTACGGCAGATTACGGTTAGGGTTAGGGTTAGATAATTGCAATCTGCGGCTAGATTAAGGTAAAGGTTAGGGTAATGGTTAGGGTTAGGGTATGGGTTAGGGTTAGGGTTAGAGGTTAGATAATGTTATATGCGGCCAGGTACGTCTGTGTGAATGCGCGTTGAACTTAATCTCCTTTGTAATAGAAGCGGTTGTAAAAGTTATTAGAAATAAAATAAGTTATTAAAAATTGCAGTACCAAATCATTATGTGTTTTAAAATTGTGTTATCGTTTTCCTTTAAAATATATATGTATATACTAGCAAGAACCGGTGCCCGGCGCTTTACGTGAGTCATATAAAAGAATGAATGAAACAGCCGACAGAACGCAAATAGGTCACATCTGGAATAAAAATAGAAATTGCCCTACTTTCCTATCGATGTCTACAACATTTGTGTGTTCGAGTTTTAATTTCGGCATTTTGTATAACCGTAACTTATAGTTTAGTTCGGCTAAAATCGGTTATTTCACGATGCTGGTTCAAGTTCTGCCGAAGCACTGTTTGGTTTGTTTATATATGGGATGTTGTTTTTTCACGTATAAAAAATATAGAAACCATGTTTTTCTTGCGTTTTGTTCGATAAGCACATATTTTGGGACACTTTATTTTGAAGAAAATATAAATAAAAAGGTATTTCTTGCCTAATCTGAAAGAAATGTTTATTTAAGTTATTGTGCCTTAGGCTTCATCTAATCTGTCAATCTAGACTGATGCAGTTTTCATTTCTGTCTAAATCTAGGGACCGTTTTTTATTGAGCTGGATTGTTCTAACATTAGTAACCGACCTTGTGTCTAACTCTGCCCTCGTTTTGAAGAAACTAAATAGGGGCAGTACAAAAGAAAATGTTAAACAACAACTGCACAACACAAATCTCATTTGTATTTTTATACACTTTGTTGCCCCCCCCCCATCATTCGCACACAATGGTATGGAAAGATCATTATAACTGCCCCAGGAACATAATATCTTGCTTTGCAGCAGGTAATGAAATTAATAATCCGGTTTTATCAAGTTCATTCTCGACGACGTAATCATATGACCAAAACTAACACCAGAAATAGAAATATATATTTACGGGGCATTTCTCTTGAAAACGGTAAGCTTTACTTTATTTACGATACGTGAAAAACATTAAACAAGAAATGCTACGATCGATCAGGGTTGTAAAAAGAAGAAAATACTTATCTGTTGATTGAGTAAAAAATCGATCGTGTATGGAAGTATTATTTTAGTGTACATCATTTATGTACGGTTTCAGCGTCCTAAATGTAAAAAGAAATTGTGTGTTTTGACGATGGATTTGATTCGAAATCGTACAATATATATTATCTTGTGCAGTGTGTATTTAATGTTTTTAATGAAATGATTTTTTATTTGATAATGTTGTTAAAAAATGTATGTAAATGACTAACCTCGGTCAATGCACGACGCGGTCGGGATTAAATGCGTCTTATGTATGTGTAAGCTGATCGCTGATTGGCTGCTTTACAAATGTCAAAGCGGTGAAAGAGGATTGCATTTCTCGTAGAATAATCACATAGCAGGGTTTAAGGAGTGTAACAGTTAATAATCAATGGAGAGAAATTAGCGTTGTTTCCCTCTCTTTGGAGCATGCAGTTCGGAGAGTTACTCGCATGTGATCAATAATAGTAATTAATGTTATATGTTTAAATAATGTGTAAGTTGCTGGAAACACGATCGAATTAAGGGTGTATAGGTGGTGTTGATTTTCGATGTGTTTGATGACTTAGTGTTCTTGCCCACTCTAACTGATTTGGAAGGGGGAAAACAATTCTATTTTTTATTTATATATATATATATATATATATATATATATATATATATATATATATATATATATTAGTATTTCATGTATCCACATACAAGTTTATAAGGAGATATCATTTTTTATTTCAGTATTTACTTCAACAGTACTCCATACGTAAGTAGAGCGTGGTAGTAAGCTATGAAAATATATTTATGGCAATTAAGCTACACAGATGATCACGCGTTTCATCCCCGCGTGAATCTTCAGGCTAAAATGGCATTTTAGCCTGAAGATTCTCCCGGGGATGAAACGCTGAAGCATCTGTGTAGCTTAATTGCCATACATATATTTTCATAGCTTACTATATATATATATATATATATATATATATATATATATATATATATATATATATGAAGAATAATGGAAAGGAATTAGAGAAGCAAAAGCCAAATCAAAATTCAATTTCTTGGCCTTTGCCAACTTATCTATCCCAGCGACTTCCTCTGATGGTAAGATTTTGATCTTTGAAAAGCCTGGCTTAAGGAAAATTTAACTTGAATAAATTGCCTTTTTTGCGGAATTTACCTTGCTCTGAGCAATTGAATTGAATTTGTATTTGGCTTTTGCTTCTCTAATTCCTTTCCATTCTTCTTCATATCTACCTGCTCTATCCTGGATATTGAGCTGTATACTCTTCACAATAGGTTTTACCTTTCCTAAAAGTTCGCTTTTAGTACACCACTTTATATATATATATATATATATATATGTATATGTAAATATTGGTGTGATATAATACCCCATCGGGCTTTCCCTTAACACGCCTGCATATAGGAAAGCACCCCCTCTCTTTTTTCCGGTTCGTACCCAAGAGAAAGATTTTATCAGCTCATCCTATGTATATCACTGAAGATTTCCTGTCTGTGATGCAGCATCTTAGACACGTAACTGGAATTTGAACATTTAACTTCAAATTAAATTTTCCGAGTTCTCTTTGCTCTAGCCTAATAAAAAATATTTCAGTATGAACATTATTTTTAAAGTCGAGTATCTTTCAGCATGCTCGCTGCTGCGAGACTTATCCCTGTCATCTTGCTCCTGCCGCTACCACCGCTGGTTCGCACTCGTCTTACTTAGGCCAATCCAGTGCTATAGTCTATCGGCACCAATCTTTCGCGCGTCATGGTGCAGTATGCATCCACGATACTGTTTGTCAGTTGTTGTATATTTCGATAAACTTAAATAGTTCTCGTTATTTTTCTAACACCAGAGGGCACTTCTGAAATCGAATATATTTGTTAGTTGATTAGCGGCAAACGCCCTGTCCCCTCCCTTAATTGCCGGATCAGTACTTACCCACCTTACAGACACCGCATGAAGTACCTGCTCAAAAGACCATCGACGTCATCAAACCGACAACTCCTGATGCTTCTGTCGGGCAGAAAGTGGCTTGCAGTATGAACATCATAATTAAGCGGGGTCAACTCGTATCTGACTTGGCCAACCGCTGTGAAAGAGAGATGCCGAGAAACCGCATTAATCCATTTCTCTGTCTGTGTTTGCATCATCATCGTCACCATCATCATCATCATCACAATCATTATCATCATGAATATCTGGTGTCATATCAACGTTTACCTTTGGCAAGCCATGATTTTTTTCTTTATTCAAGCTTTAACGAAAGTATTTTCTAGTTTTTTTTTTTTAGAAACGACTTTTACAACTGTTTTTCTTACTTGTCAAATGTATATCGTTATATAAACGTGTGCATATTCAGGGTCCTCCTGACGTGACTATACACACACACACACACACACGCACACACACATATATATATATATATATATATATATATATATATATATATATATATGTTTGTAACTTTTCTATACTTAAGTATTTCTTCTAGTCGAAAGCAGATATCGTATGTTTTTTTTATTAAATCGTTAGCCGTAGAGAAAAATCCGAGCTGACATTGCTCAAGTTGGATCGGTGCGCCAAAGTATACCGCTCAGTACTTGAAAGATTAGCAGAGTGAATTAAGATACGTCAGGTAAGGATTCGTGTTAGGATTAGGGTTAGGATTCAGTCCCTGAAAAGTTAGTAGAGTGAATTAAGATCTGTGGGGTTAAAGTTAGGGTTAGGGTTACGGTTAGGTTTAGGGTTCAGTCCCCGAAGGATTAGCAGAGTGAATTAAGATATGTGGAGATACAGTTAGGGTTAGGGTTAGGGTTAGGGTTAAGTCCCCGAAAGATAAGCAGAGTGAATAAAGATCCGTGGGTTAGGGTTAGGGTTAGGGTCGGGGTTGAGGTTAGGGTTCAGTCCCTGAAAGATTAGCAAAGTGCATTAAGATACGTGGGGTTAGGTTTAGGGTTAGGGTTCAGTCTCCGAAAGATTAGCAGAGTGCATTAAGATCCGTGGATTAGGGTTAGGGTTAGGGTTGGGGTTAGGGCTGGGGTAGGGTTAGGGTCAGGGTTAGGGTTAGGGTTAGGGTTGGGGTTAGGGTTAGGGTTCAGTCCCTGAAAGATTAGCAGAATGAATTAAGATCTGTGGGGTTAGGGTTGGGGTTAGGTTCAATCCCCGAAAGATTAGCAAAGTGCATTAAGATCCGTGAGGAACACACGTAGCTTAAATAAATGCTTTAATAAAAATCATGTCTTATGTTTATGAAAGCCTAAGTAACTTTTGTTCGTTTCTTGTAATATTCATTATTTTATTGTAAAAACAACAACCAATTATCTTAAGTTGTGTCGATGTAATCATTACTATCAGATTTCCTGTTGTACAAGTCAGCGTCCCATATAGGGAATAAATAAAAGTTCTCCACGACACTTAACTACCTCTGTACTGACTACCATATTTCGAAAACCTATCCCCTACTCAAGCTATCCACACAAATGCACGTTATATAACTCAAAGCTGTTTAAGGCCCGAATTGGGATGTTTGTAATGTGTATAGTAACCCATACTTTTACCACTAGTTTTACCACTAGTTTTACCACTAATTACATGTCTATTCTTACCCTGAGTTTTAGTACCTGTCTAGGTCCCATCTATGGTTAAACGGGATCGATCGGTTACAGAGAATTTGTTTACACAATATACGACTGCAAATAAATCATATACAAAAAAAAATACATATGACGGTTCACATGTCAAAAGATCGGTTGCTGAGCGTACTCAATTCTTTTCATAAGATGCTATACATTAGGTAAATGGAAACGATTTAGGACCTTAGTATACACATATATATACATATAAATAAATAAAAAATAATAATAAAAAGGACACACTCCAACTTAACACCACGGTCAACGATACACTGGTAAAAAAAAAAAAATTTGAAAATTATTGACTTTTCAATATTGTCACTTTGTTTTGTTTTTACGATTCCACGTATCGTATGTGTCACTTTAACAACGCATTGTTATCGCCTCCAAAATATTATTCTTACACTATACACAATGCTCCAAGCGAACTACAACATTCTTCTCATATATATAAATGTATATATATATATATATATATATATATATATATATATATATATATATACATATATATATTCATTGATAAATGCCAGTATACTGAAATCATATGCCCTTAATAGTGTTAAGATGAAAATGCATATACACTAAATGTACAAAAGCAACGAAATTCCCAAATGTTGACACTTTTATTGTCATTAATTAAGGGTATTACTACATATCAACCAAACCATCTACATTATCACATCACTACAGTATAAATCTCTATGCATGAGTGGATGAAGATATATGAGGTGCGCTAAATAAAATTCCTACCAGTAAAATGCATAGCCCTGTTGTGCTCGCATACGCTTAATGACAATAAAAGTGTAAAAATTTGGGAATTTCCTTCCTTTTGTACATTTAGTGTATATGAATTTTCATCTTAACCCTATTAAGGACATATGATTTCAGTATACTGGCATTTATCATGGAATATCACTACTTTTGTAAAGACTATGCCTCAATACAATGGTCATTTTTAAGTTTTTTAGAATTTTCTGGAAAACTAAGGTATATGGTAAACTGAAATTAAAATACCATCAAGTAGACCCTAGAAGCTCCATCTCTGCCAAAAATCAGCTGAATCCATCAAATAGTTGATGAGATACAGATTGGCACATACGTACGTACGTACGTACGTACGTACGTACACACAGATAACATGATTTCATGATTGAACTTTCTGGATCTCTGTGTTGCCTTGACTAATGATACTGAAATTCTACACACTTATAGAACCTATCAAATAAAAATGTTGTGCAAAGTTTTAACTAATTTTGTTTATTGGTTTTTTAGTTATGATTGATCAAAGAAATGAGATTTCCAGCATAGGCTATTCGTGAGTCTATTAAGGGATAGAGCGCTTTCGCGCCTCCCTTAATTATTATTTCATCTATCCACATAACATTTTACAAAGAGATATAATTTTTTATGTATCTATTTTCAGTATTTACTTCAACAGTGCTCGATACACAAGTAGAGCTAGGTAGTAAGCAATGAAAATATATTTATGGCAATTAAGCTACACAGAGGCTCCCGCGTTTCATCTCCGGGGAGTCTCCACGCTAAAATGCATGGAGTTATTTTGCCGGGTGTTTATATATACACTGCTAGCTAGTTAACCAATCAGATTCTTTCTCTCATCCAATCGTTGGGCTTCCCACGAACAAAGGTGTGGTTAGTGTTACTTCCTTCCTATATCCTGTTCTATTGTTCTGTTTTCTACAGAGTGGCCTATATATTGTTTCTTTGTTGTGTAAATATAATCGGTGAACTTATTTTAACACGTGGTTCATTTTGGTTTCATTTTAGTTTTTAAATTGTTAGGTTTTAGTTAATTTTTTTACTTGTTTGTTTATTTATTTATTTATGAATTGTTAGCCTAAGGTAAATTTATTCTTATTTTATATATATTTATATATACGAATAAGCTATTCTGTTGGGACCGGCAGAGTAACGACGCCCTCGTTATTTTGCCGGTCCTGGCAGAATAACGAGGGGGTCGTTATTTTGCCGGCTCATGTTTAGTTAACCTTACTGTTACAGTTACAGCGAAGATTTCACGAGTCAACATTTTTAAGTTTTATATCCCCATTTTTCCAATAAAAAAGAAATAATTAAACGAAGATAATGAAACTGAAAAAATAAAAAAATCTCTAATACTTGTGTTTTTGTTTCTATTTACTTGGCAGAGATCAAAGTGTAGTATCTGTTCCGATGGATACTGCGCCCCATAGACTGGTATTGTCGTGACCGTCGGGGCTTTATTCCGCCGGTCTATGGGTTTGTCCTATGCAGTTCTAGGAGGTCCACTCTCCCAGGCTTTGCCTCCCCTCTTTGGGTAGGAGTAAGTTTATTGCTTACTGCTTGGGGCGCCCCTACCGGGGAATGCCGACGGAGCTGCCCAGGCAATTTTTAATGGCCAGAATGCTCACCTTATCGGGCGCTGGCTTTTCAAGTCCACTTTCCCGACCCGACCTTGGGTCACATCTTACCTTGTGGGAGTAAGATAAAACTGGCCTTGTGCCTAACCTTTGCTGAAACTTTTCCTACTATATTACAAAAGAAGTTGTATAAAAATAAATTGTATAAAAAATAAATTGTATAAAGAATACATTGTATAAAGAATAAATTGTATATATATATATATATATATATATATATATTTATGTACATACATATATATATATATAGTCTCGGAAGTTTCTCAACCATTAAAACTATATTTTAAAAAAATAAAAAAATAAAAAAAATAAAAAAAACTTTTAGTCCCAAGTCTTTCAGTGGAAAATCACTCATGTAAGCCAATTTATTTTTTACAGTTATTATATTAGTTTGTTTCTAAGACTATTTTAAGGGATCATCAGTTGTTTACCATGAAAAAAAGTTTCATATACATATATATATATACATACATACATATATATATACATACATATATATATATAAATACATATATATATATATATATATATATATATATATATATATATATATATATATATATATATATATATATACCAATGAATATGTTTTTGAATACTGTCTGACTGTTTACTATGTGCGTTCGTTGATTTAGCGTATATAGAGTTTAATTTCTGTTACTTTCCGTGCTCAGTAGTTGCAACCGATTGGTAGAATGTCGAACTACATGTCAGTGGTAACTTTTACACCGGAATCGTGTCGTCTAACTGGCAAGAGTTAACATTCTCTTACACTGAAGATTGCATAAGCATGAAACATCGATGGATGTAGGTAATAATAATAAATATGTATCTCAAATGTTACAGACCCCTTTATTACAAGGACTCGATAGCTTAAATGCGATATCACGACCCTTCGTTGTTGTTCGTTAGTGTTCGATAGTTTATCATGTGCGTTCGCTGATTTAGCGTATATCGAGTTTAATTTCTATTAATTTCCGTGATAATTGGTGTCGGACGAGCGGTAGAATACCAGACTACGAGTCAGTGGTGACTTTGAAACCGAGTTCGTGCCCTCTGACCGGCAAGAATTAACATTCTCTACACTGAAGATTGCATAAGTATGAAAAATCGATGGTCGTAGGTTATACTAATTATTATTAATAAGAAATGTTGTATATATATAAAAATTTATAAATATATATAATAATAAATATTTGTTATTGTTTATTATCTATGTACGTGTACGTTTCGTCCTTTATAATCGGGACTCATCAGCACAGAGATATGACTATTCACTACCGGTCATGCGATTCGAAACCACACGGCCAATCTTTAATTGCGTTGTACAAGCATTATTTTAGTTCGTCTACGAACGTTTAAATTCTGACGTCTATGAATTATACAAGGAAACTATCATGAAACATTTTGAAAATATTAATTTCAAAATGTGAAAAGTTTAATTGTACATGCGCATTGTTATTACTTGAACATCCTTGAAGTTGGAACTTCATAATTATTTTTAATAAATAAGTCTGTACACGAAGGGGTACTAATTTCATCTCTCAAGTCTGTAGATGGATATGTTAATCGTCTACAGGAGGTAAAAAATCAGACACATACAAAGATACGTTTCCTACTTTTATTCATATACATGCTTGGGTTTGTGATGAGAGAGTGAGGGCGCATTAATCTAGGACGGTCGAAGTGCATCCCATGTGCGTCCACTTTGAAAAAATACTCCCATCATTTAAGTCGGATTATTCGGCGTCGGTCTGGACCGAAATGTCGGGCACGGGTCACACGAGAAGCAATTCATCTTCAGGTACAATTTACAACAAGCGTGGTCGTGATGTATAATCAAATCTTTTTACACTTTTCGGATTAGGGTTGAGTTATGTCCATTAACTAACTCGATTCCGATCGATCATATTGAATAGAAAGAAATTGGATGCCTGGTTACTTATCGACTTCCTCCGACCACCGAATGACAAACCTTGAAATGCCCGGATTGGAACGAGTTGACCAATAATTTTTATTTAATCAAAAACAGGAAAAAACTTCTTTTTTTTTTCAAGTGTGTAAATCATTTCACTTCTAGGAACATCGGAGTGAAATATTGCAAAGATGTCTGCCGATCGGATTCAACTGGAAGCTTAAATAATCTATTTCTTCTGTTTATTAATATGAATATCTTTATTAACTCATCGTTATATATATATGTATATGATATATATATATATATTATGTATATATATATGTATATATTTATATATATGTACTTATTTATATATATATATATATATGTATATATTTATATAACATATATATATATATTTATATATATATATGTATATATTATATTTATATATATACTTATATATATACATATGTATATATTTATATATATATATTGATATATATATATATATAATGAATAATATGGGGAAAACTTTATATAAGATGAAATAGAAAAAAAAAAGAGAAAATAATTTTATATAAAACAAATTTTAAAAAAAAACCGTTTTGTATTGTTTCGGAATTTACGAATAAAATAATTCACGAATAAAAACAAACTTCTCACATTAGCATAAAAAAAAAGCTTGAAGTTATTTGGCGATTCGTGGTCATCCGCAAGGTGATTTGGGAAAAAAGAAATATATATATATATATATATATATATATATATATATATATATATATACATACACATATATATATATATATATATATATATATATATATATATATATATTCTTTACTTGCGTTTATTTATGTATATTATTTCGCATGTATACAACCTTATGCCACCTGCTTGCAACTTTATTTTACACCAGTTTATGGTTGTTCGTGTATTTTAATCACTCTACCGACGATTCCCCTGACGAGAGTCGGACGAAAGGCTACCTTGGGAACTTCGAACTTCAAGCTTTTTTTTTTAATTTCATCTTATATAAAGTTTTCCCCATATTATTCATTATTCATTTTGTAGTGTGGCACCATTTTGTCTCTTCATATATATATATATATATATATATATATATATATATATATATTTCAAAATATTATCCTTATTATTGCTATTTCATCAACGCTTCCAAGTGTGACTTTTCATTCCACCCAATTCATGTAACCGCGTGCTGCACACAATCAAGAAGAGTTAAACGGAAAAAGAAGAGAAAAACATATGCTTATACTTTTGACAAAGGTTGTATACACCGAAAGTGCTTAGGTTTTTTAAAGTAAATAAATAATTAAAACATAAATAAATGCGTTGTCCAGGTTTTTCTAAATATTTTTTCAAAATATTTTCCTTATTATTGCAATTTCATCAACGCTTTCAAGTGTGACTTTTTATTTCATATATATATATATATATATATATATATATATATATATATATATATATATACTAATAATAATTTATAGTATATGTATACATATTTTTAAACCATTGTTTCGTAATAGTATTATATTATTTTGAAAAAAACATAACAATGAGTAGTGTTAAAATAAATAAAATTTAATCTGAACTTTCAGGAAATTACATTCCCATTGTCAAAGCAGTGTTTTTTTTCTTTTCTTTTGTTAACAAAAAGGACCCTTACTTTACCTCATCGCCAGTTGTTGTGACCCTCACTTTTGCATTGTGATAGCCTTCTATTACACCCTTCGATATATATATATATATTGCACACAATGTTTGAAGCAAACTACAGCATCTTATAAAATTTACATTTATAATTTTACGCTGCGATGTTAATAAAACATTTTAACATTCAATGTGAGCGTTTGTTTGCGTATGTATTGGGTTGTCCAAAAGTACGTTGGTTTTTTAAAGTTGATATTAATACGATTGATTTTCCATGCTCGATTTGAAAATCTTGAGAATGTCTGCGATTTGTCAGGTTGTCAAACGTCAATCTTGTTCAACTACGGCTTTCATTTGGTCACTATCGATCAACTTTGGCCGGCCAGAGCAAGCAGCAAAATGTCCTTTTCGGATTCCAGTAAACAATACTCCCTATTCACATCGCATATCTTTATGCAGGTTTCTGTAACTTTCTATCTTTTGATGTAGTATTTGTTTCATATGTCGTTTGAGTTCAGTTTGATTTCCTATTCCAAGGCCTAAAATACAAGCAGAAATGTAAGAACTCCTCTGCTCGGGGGCTTTTTAAACACCTAAAATTAACAGACTCTCTTCAGCAAATACAGGAGTTGAAGAATAGGAATCTAAAATAGTCTTTAGTTGGCCGAAGAAATGACATTAAAGAAAAATCAACGAACTTTTTGGTAAACCGAATATTTTCAGGTGTCATTTTATGATTATATTCGTTGTCACAGACAAATAAATTATTCTGTAGTTCAGTTCAATTCTATATTTTTTTTTATTTCTCTTTTCCCCATTTCTGTTTTTTGGGGAGAGCGACAGGTTAACAAAGATGAAATGAAATATTTATCTATCCTCGTCTCCCATTACAAGACGTTTCCATTACCTATTCTAATCTTTCTAGAGTTGTTGGTGTCACTTGGAAACAATTAATCAACAACCACCCTAGTCCTAAGCCTAACCCTACGCTAACCCTAACCCTAATCCTAACCCTAACCCTATC
Source organism: Sepiola atlantica (assembly GCA_963556195.1). Classification (NCBI taxonomy): domain Eukaryota; kingdom Metazoa; phylum Mollusca; class Cephalopoda; order Sepiida; family Sepiolidae; genus Sepiola; species Sepiola atlantica. The sequence goes on from OY744535.1 coordinate 96,069,535, forward strand.
GCTTACTTTAACCCTAACCCTAGCCCTATCCTTAACTCTAACCCTATCGCTAACTTTAACCCTAACCCTAATCCTATCGCAAACCCTAACCCTAAACATAACCCTATCGCTTACTTTAACCCTAACCCTAACCCTATCGCCAACGCTAACCGTAACCCTAACCCTATCGCTAACTTTAACCCTAACCATAACCCTATCGCTAACCCTAACCCTAACCCTATCGCCAATCCTAACCCTATTCCTAACCTTATCGCTAACCCTAATCCGATCGCTAACCCTAACCCTATCGCTAACTTTTACCCTAACCATAACCCTATCGCTAACCCTAACCCTAACCCTATCGCCAATCCTAACCCTATTCCTAACCTTATCGCTAACCCTAATCCTATCGCTAACCCTGATCCTATCGCTAACTTTAACCCTAACCATAACCCTATCGCTAACCCTAACCCTTACCCTATCGCCAATCCTAACCCTATTCCTAACCTTATCGCTAACCCTAATCCTATCGCTAACCCTGATCCTATCGCTTACTTTAACCCTAACCATAACCCTATCGCTAACCCTAACCCTAACCCTATCGCCAATCCTAACCCTATTCCTAACCTTATCGCTAACCCTAATCCGATCGCTAACCCTGATCCTATCTCTAACTTTAACCCTACCCATAACCCTATCGCTAACCCTAACCCTAACCCTATCGCCAATCCTAACCCTATTCCTAACCTTATCGCTAACCCTAATCCGATCGCTAACCCTAACCCTATCGCTAACTTTTACCCTAACCATAACCCTATCGCTAACCCTAACCCTAACCCTATCGCCAATCTTAACCCTATTCCTAACCTTATCGCTAACCCTAATCCTATCGCTAACCCTGATCCTATCGCTAACTTTAACCCTAACCATAACCCTATCGCTAACCCTAACCCTAACCCTATCGCCAATCCTAACCCTATTCCTAACCTTATCGCTAACCCTAATCCTATCGCTAACCCTGATCCTATCGCTAACTTTAACCCTAACCATAACCCTATCGCTAACCCTAACCCTAACCCTATCGCCAATCCTAACCCTATTCCTAACCTTATCGCTAACCCTAATCCTATCGCTAACCCTGATCCTATCGCTAACTTTAACCCTAACCATAACCCTATCGCTAACCCTAACCCTAACCCTATCGCCAATCCTAACCCTATTCCTAACCTTATCGCTAACCCTAATCCGATCGCTAACCCTAACCCTATCGCTAACTTTAACCCTAACAATAACCCTATCGCTAACCCTAACCCTAACCCTATCGCCAATCCTTACCCTATTCCTAACCTTATCGCTAACACTAATCCTATCGCTAACCCTGATCCTATCGCTAACTTTAACCCTAACCATAACCCTATCGCTAACCCTAACCCTAACCCTATCGCCAATCCTAACCCTATTCCTAACCTTATCGCTAACCCTAATCCTATCGCTAACCCTGATCTTATCGCTAACTTTAACCCTAACCATAACCCTAACCCTAACCCTATCGCCAATCCTAACCCTATTCCTAACCTTATCGCTAACCCTAATCCTATCGCTAACCCTGATCCTATCGCTAACTTTAACCCTAACCATAACCCTATCGCTAACCCTAACTCTAACCCTATCGCCAATCCTAACCCTATTCCTAACCTTATCGCTAACCCTAATCCTATCGCTAACCCTAACCCTATCGCTAACTTTAACCCTAACCATAACCCTATCGCTAACCCTAACCCTAACCCTATCGCCAATCCTAACCCTATTCCTAACCTTATCGCTAACACTAATCCTATCGCTAACCCTGATCCTATCGCTAACTTTTACCCTAACCATAACCCTATCGCTAACCCTAACCCTAACCCTATCGCCAATCCTAACCCTATTCCTAACCTTATCGCTAACACTAATCCTATCGCTAACCCTGATCCTATCGCTAACTTTAACCCTAACCATAACCCTATCGCTAACCCTAACCCTAACCCTATCGCCAATCCTAACCCTATTCCTAACCTTATCGCTAACCCTAATCCTATCGCTAACCCTGATCCTATCGCTAACTTTAACCCTAACCATAACCCTATCGCTAACCCTAACCCTAACCCTATCGCCAATCCTAACCCTATTCCTAACCTTATCGCTAACCCTAATCCTATCGCTAACCCTGATCCTATCGCTAACTTTAACCCTAACCATAACCCTATCGCTAACCCTAACCCTAACGCCAATCCTAACCCTATTCCTAACCTTATCGCTAACCCTAATCCTATCGCTAACCCTGATCTTATCGCTAACTTTAACCCTAACCAAAACCCTATCGCTAACCTTAACCATAACCCTATCGCCAATCTTAACCCTATTCCTAACCTTATCGCTAACCCTAACCCTACCGCTTACTTTAATCCTAACTCTAACGCTATCGCTTATTCTTACCCTAACCCTATCGCTTACCCTAACCCTATCGCCAACCCTAACATTATCGCTAACCCTAACACTAACCCTATCACTAACCCTAACCCTTTCTGTGATGTTTTTGTGTTTACTTTTTGTTTATACACGCAATCAATACACACACACACCAAAGCATACACACACGTCAACGTACACATCGTACACAAATACAGGGCGCCGGTAATGTTTACTTTACAATAGTATAACTTTATTTATATTTGCGATAGAAATAATCTGTAAGAAATGTTATAACGTTTCATGTACCTAATTTTATAACGTGCTTTATTTTGTTCTGCATGCAGACAATTTCTAAATCAGGAATTTCTTAACAGATTGATCGGGAGATTGATCTGGAGATTGATCTGGAGATTGATCTGGAGATTGATCGGGAGATTGATCTGGAGATTGATCGGGAGATTGATCTGGAGATTGATCTGGAGATTGATCTGGAGATTGATCGGGAGATTGATCGGGAGATTGATCTGGAGATTTATCTGGAGATTGATCTGGAGATTGATCTGGAGATTGATCTGGAGATTGATCGGGAGATTGATCTGGAGATTGATCTGGAGATTGATCTGGAGATTGATCTGGAGATTGATCTGGAGATTGATCGGGAGATTGATCTGGAGATTTATCTGGAGATTGATCTGGAGATTGATCTGGAGATTGATCTGGAGATTGATCGGGAGATTGATCTGGAGATTGATCGGGAGATTGATCTGGAGATTGATCTGGAGATTGATCTGGAGATTGATCGGGAGATTGATCTGGAGATTGATCGGGAGATTGATCTGGAGATTGATCTGGAGATTGATCTGGAGATTGATCTGGAGATTGATCGGGAGATTGATCTGGAGATTTATCTGGAGATTGATCTGGAGATTGATCTGGAGATTGATCTGGAGATTGATCGGGAGATTGATCTGGAGATTGATCGGGAGATTGATCTGGAGATTGATCTGGAGATTGATCTGGAGATTGATCTGGAGATTGATCGGGAGATTGATCTGGAGATTTATCTGGAGATTGATCTGGAGATTGATCTGGAGATTGATCTGGAGATTGATCGGGAGATTGATCTGGAGATTGATCGGGAGATTGATCTGGAGATTGATCTGGAGATTGATCTGGAGATTGATCTGGAGATTGATCGGGAGATTGATCTGGAGATTTATCTGGAGATTGATCTGGAGATTGATCTAGAGAGGTGGACTATATCATTTTTTTATGCGTTCGCCAGATTTGACTCCATGATATTTTTTTATGGGGGCATATGAAAACAATTGTGAATGCAACCAAATCTACTTCATTACAAGATTTGAAAGCTAAAATAACTAATGCGATTTCAGTTTTAAATCAGTTGGAAAATGATTTCCGGTGACTTCAAAGGTCAATAAAACCTTTAAAAATGTATATTAACTTCTTTCTAATCTTTAACAGATTATTTCTATCGCAAATATTAAGTTGGTGCAAAAACAATGGCGTTTTCTCACATCTGTTATATTTATATATGTTTTCTGAATTAATTTATTGATAAATCTAGCGTTGTTATAGGTCATTTTAAAGCGCGTTTTTCGCTCTATCGAATCGTGTTATTCGTTTCCATTTTTAATCCCTTCATTTATTGTTTTTGCAGGCTTTTCGACAGCATGGGCAAAATTGAAATCCGCACGATATTCTTGTTCCAGTTCAAACTAGGTCGAAAAGCTGCCGGGACAGCTCGTGACATCAATGATGCGTTTGGCCCAGGAACCACTAACGAACGTACGGAACAAAGGTGGTTCAAGACATTTCGCAATGGTGACGAGAGCCTCGAAGATGAAGACGGTCAAGGCCGGCCGACTGCGATTGATAACGAAGATCTGAAAGCCTTAATTGAAGCCGATCATCGCAAAACCACACGAGAAGTTGCTGATGAACTCGAGGTCGTCATTTGAAGCAAATAGGGAAGTAAACAAAAGCTGGGTAAATGGGTTACGCACGAATTGAACGATAATCAAAAAAAATCGTCGTTTTGACGTGTTTTCTTACGCTCTTGCTGCGCAACAGAAACTGCCCATTTCTCAAGCGAACTGTGACGGGTGATGAGAAGTGGATCCTCTATGACATTCGGCGACGTTCAGCACAGTGGTTGGATGCCGGCGAAGCTCCGAAACACTTCTCGAAGCTGAAATTGCACCAAAAAAGATGATGGTGACTGTTTGGTCGTTTGCGACCGGTCTCATCCATCACAGCTTCTTGAATCCGGGCGAAACGATTACGGCGAAGAAGTACCGCCAACAAATTGACGAAATGCACCAGAAACTGTAACGTATGCCCCCGAGATTGGGGAATATATGCAAGGACCAATTCTCCTCCATCACAACGCTAGCCCGCATGTTGCACAAATACCCTGCAGAAGCTGAACGAATTGAGCTACGAGACTCTGCCTCATCCGCCATATTCACCGGGCCGCTCGTCCACCGATTATCCCTTTCTCAAGCATCTCGACAACTTCCTGCGCGAAAAATGCTTCATAAGCCGAGATGATGCCGAATCGGTCTTCAATGACTTCATCGCTTCCAGAACTCCGGATTGTTATGATAATGGAATAAGTAAACTTGTTTCCCATTGGCAAAAATGTGTTGATTCTAATGATTCTTATTTTGATTTATAAAGTTTGGTATAAAAAAAGTTATGGTCTTTTGAAGTTGAACGTCAAAAAACGCCATTGTTTTTGCACGAACCCAATACAAATCAACTCCCTGTATTTTATCCAAACGTTTCCACCGTTGTGACCGCCGACTTTCTTCGGTTGTATCTTGTCAAACACGGGAATCTCTACGGGATTTTGAACTAAACCCTTTTGTTTAATCAACGGAGGGGGGTCGATTTCTCCTGTCCTTCAGCCATAAAAAGGGGTATATATTTTACGTAATTCTTAATTATATTCTTTGGCTCGCCTGAGGAATAAACAACCAACCCTCCAAAAGTGTAATTTAAAACTGATTATTACGTACCAAATTATCCGCTGTGTCTTGATTTTAAAAATTTTAAATGGGATTAATTCTCTAAAACGTTGTCGTATTGTATGTAAAATAAATGTTGGAAGATTATCCTATCGAATCTAAATAAAAAAAATTGTACTTTAATTAACTAAAGAGTAACTTGAGGTCTTTCCTTTCAGAGCCAAAAGTTCCAGGCGTGACGTCAACGTTATACCCGCCCAATAAAATGCACAATCGACGAAGTAGAATTCCGAAACTAGACATTAATTCTTGGTCGACTTCTACAGCGATATTCAACGTTCGGTAGCTTGAAAATGTATTAAATGTGATATAAAAACGAGCTTACTGTGGCATTAACACAGAAATACGTCCGACACTAGACATTAATTCTTTGGTGGCCTTCTACAGTGATGTCCAAGAACAGATACTATACGTTGTTCCAAGCCAAAATGGTACGAGTTACTCATGTAGATGATAGGTTAAATTCTTTATATACCGGGATATTTTCATCAATCCTTTCCAAATATGATCTAAGGTTAAGATCGGATTCTAACTCTGCCTGATGAGATCTCAGTTCATAATAACTGTTGATCGCTAACATCGACATGCCAGTGTCGCAGATTGTGTACATGCCTGTGTAAATAAAAATTATCATATATAAAGCTCTATTTTGATATTGAGCACTTTTTATAAACCCGGTTAAAATTCTCTGGATTACCACCCTGTGGATATTTTTTACCTGGAGTATTACCATTATTATTATATATATATCTATATATATATATATATATGAGAAAGAGAGAGAGATAGAGAGGATAAGAGAGAGAGAGAGATGAGAAGAGAGGATGGCTTAGGGGAATGGACACATACCTCGGGCGAACAGACATAGTTGGATAGCTATACAAACATGTTGAAACCGATACATAGATGTGTATATATATATATATATATATATATATATACATACATATATATATATACACATATATATATATATATATATATATATATATATATATATATATATGTATATATATATATAGAGAGAGAAAGAGATGTAGATATATAGATATGTAGATAGATGGAGATGATGAAACTGGGAACTAATATATATATGTATATATATATACATATACATATATATATATATATATATATATATATATATGTATATGTATATATATATATATATATATATATATATATATATTGATGAATAATGTTTCTTCATGCCTTTTTTCTTTCCTTCTTAAACAAGAGGATTCTATCGGCTCATCTCTTCAGCGAACGAACGCAACACACGTTGCTTGGCAGACCCTTGATTCGTGACTTCATCTCAAGAGCTTTTCAAATGATGCCCACACGGCTGTCATGTGCAATAGAAGAAACTAACGTGTCTGTATATGTGACGTTAGGGTAATGTGATGGGTCTTGTGGTCGCCAGAGGCTACTAGCTTTGTGAGATGCAGAGGGGGGAGTAGGGTTAGGGTTAGGGGTAGGGTTATGTGATGGGTTTTGTGGTCGCCAGAGGCTACATAGCTTCGTGAGATGCAGAGGGGGGATCTTGCCCTCAAGAAATATAATCTTGCTATATTATAGCTGGACGAGTCAGAAGACTTCCTTGTTGAACAGTTGGTTCAATTTGTAGCATTAATAATTTGAAAAATCATCTATATATTTGATATTTAGGGTGAGCTGGGGTGAAGTAGGACATCGGGGTAGAATGGGCCACGAATAATTATCCTTATCTTCTCTTAACTGAGTTTTTCCCAGAGTTTGATGATTCCATTATGACTTTAATAAGGCATTGTTTTCATTATATAGCCAAGGAAACTATAAATCTTTCTGAAATCCACTCTGATTAAAAAAGAAGTGTGAATACCAAGGTATTCACTTTTTTCACGATCTAAAAAACATTTCTGGTGATTTCTATTTCGCTCACTTGAGAACACTAGTGTATGATAGTCTTGAAGTGAAAAGGTCATACATGTATAACAGTAAATCTTTTTTTTAAATTTTGATGGGAAGCCAGATTTTGGCTGACAATTAAGCGACTGGGGTAAAATGGGGCCACCCCGCATTTTTACATATTTATCGAATCTAACAGAAGAGTGATTTATAAATTCAGATCTGCATAATGATTCCCCTTTCCCGACCAAAACTCTACGAATGTTTTTTTGTTTTTTGGAATATTCCAGGAGTGACTGTGTCTAAACATTGTATCATTTCATTTGATGTTTGTTTCACATTTGTGACCTTAGCATATCAGTTTGTTGACATGTGACATCTGTGACGAGTGTGTGTGACCTGTGTGTAACCAAGTGCTGCTACTCTTGTAACAACATTTATGCAAGAGTAAGATAACTTCATCTTATACACATGTATTGATGAACATTATTTAAGGCTCTTCTTTACGGTGAGTGTAAAACTCGTCACGTACGTTTCCGTATTCACCCCGGTAAATATCTTTTAAAGATATGTAAAGTACCTCATAAAACTTGGTATATTTTAGTACTATAGGGAACATTCCTAGGCATTATCTTTATTTGACTAAATGCTGAGACCTCATTTGCTTCCCTGAGCTAATTCCAACCTTTATGCATATTTTTGATAACATCATTATTTATTAATTCTCGTACAACAACAGTAGTAGGAGAGGGAGGAAGAGGAGAAGGAAGAGGGGGAGTGAAAGTATTATTGCGATTGTGTGCGTTCATCGCACACTTCGATATCGTCTGCGTGTTGTCTCCGTCCGAATTCAGAAATTGATATCAATCTTTGACCGTAATGTCAATGTCACTGCTTTCCATCCAAACAAAATCACAACGCAAAGTTAATGACGATTTATTTTGAGGG
>OY744535.1:96082852-96110352 GCA_963556195.1 Sepiola atlantica
AAAGCAGGGGGTACTTCTCTTGGTTAAGAACTGAACTAACTTTGACCCCAACGCTAAACCTTACCCTAACCCTAACCCTAACCCTTACCCTAACCCTAACCCTAACCCTGACCCTAACCTTAACTCTAACCCTAACCCTAACCCTAACCCTGACCCTAACCTTTACTCTAACGCTAACCCTAACCCTAACCCTAACCCTAACCCTAACCCTGACCCTAACCTTAACTCTAACGCTAACCCTAACCCTAACCCTAACCCTAACCCTAACCTTAACTCTAACCCTAACCCTAACCCTAACCCTAACCCTGACCCTAACCTTAACTCTAACGCTAACCCTAACCCTGACCCTAACCTTAACTCTAACGCTAACCCTAACCCTGACCCTAACCTTAACTCTAACGCTAACCCTAACCCTGACCCTAACCTTAACTCTAACGCTAACCGTAACCCTGACCCTAACCTTAACTCTAACGCTAACCCTAACCCTGACCCTAACCTTAACTCTAATGCTAACCCTAACCCTGACCCTAACCTTAACTCTAACGCTAACCCTAACCCTGACCCTGACCCTAACCTTAACTCTAACGCTAACCCTAACCCTGACCCTAACCTTAACTCTAACGCTAACCCTAACCCTGACCCTAACCTTAACTCTAACGCTAACCCTAACCCTGACACTAACCTTAACTCTAACGCTAACCCTAACCCTGACCCTAACCTTAACTCTAACGCTAACCCTAACCCTGACACTAACCTTAACTCTAACGCTAACCCTAACCCTGACCCTAACCTTAACTCTAACGCTAACCCTAACCCTGACCCTAACCTTAACTCTAACGCTAACCCTAACCCTGACCCTAACCTTAACTCTAACGCTAACCCTAACCCTGACCTAACCTTAACTCTAACGCTAACCCTAACCCTGACCCTAACCTTAACTCTAACGCTAACCCTAACCCTGACCCTAACCTTAACTCTAACGCTAACCCTAACCCTGACCCTAACCTTAACTCTAATGCTAACCCTAACCCTGACCCTAACCTTAACTCTAATGCTAACCCTAACCCTGACCCTAACCTTAACTCTAATGCTAACCCTAACCCTGACCCTAACCTTAACTCTAATGCTAACCCTAACCCTGACCCTAACCTTAACTCTAATGCTAACCCTTACCCTGACACTAACGACGAGATCAAAGCCCGGGTCCTAATCTGGAGAAGCATCCAGCTGGTAACCTAGTATATTAAAAAACATTATTTTCTCAAGTGGACAAATTGAATTCCGGGTAGTCCAAACATCAGATAAGACATATTTCCAATGTCCTGTATGTGTTTTTTCTACGTTAAGTATTACTCATCTGCAGCAAGTGCACCATTCGCATGCCTTGCAACTATGCAACCCACTAAACATGTTTATGTTTACAACCGAAAAGGGTTGATATGCCGCAAATGATACATCACCAAACTAATTAAGCAACCGTTTTTAAAAATGATTCTATTCATTTACATAGTTTTAATTTAAAAACGAAAAACAGTAAAAAAAAATCAAATCCAGCGAACACGATTAGTTATTTAAATGCTGTCGAGAAGAAGTTTACCTAAATTAAATTCATTAGAATGTGTGTGTGTTTTTTTAAAGAGTAAGTTTTAAATCAATGTTTATTTTAATGAAACAATTTGATCAAATGAAATTGTTTAAATCAATAATTTAAAAACCTAAATACAGCGAACAGTATTTTTCGAATCGGAAGAAAGGTGTATCTAAAATAAAACAATAAAAAAATCGGTACTCTTTTACTGTAGGACCCGCGCTAACTTTGACCATGACCCTAACTCTAAACCCTAACCCTAGCCCCTACTTTGAACCTGACCCTAACGACGGAGTCAAAGTGAGCGTGTGTCCTAAAGTGTAAAAGCACCAACAAATCAAATATAGTGAACACGATTAGTTATGTAAATGCTTTCGGAAAGACAGTTTACCTAAATTAAATTCGTTAGAATGTGTGTGGGTGTTTGAGTATGTGGGTGTGTGTGTGTGGGTGTGTGTGTGTGTGCGCGCGTGTTTGTTTAATGACCTTTGTTTAATTTAACAATTTGATTCTAAAATCAGTTCTATAGCTTTCCAGTGTTAGTTTTTTTGTTGACAGAAAAGAATAAAAATCACATCTTTTATTTTAATAAATAAAACATGGAATAATAAAAACAGTTTGTAACTGAAAGCTTAACAGCGTACAAGGTGAAATTTAAATCATAAATTCAGTTGAGGTCGCGAAAAATTATAATATCGGATATTAAAGTATTAAAAAATCAAATGCAGTAAACACGAATAGTTTTTTAATTCTCGAAAAGAAAAAGGTTACCTAAACTAAATTCGTTATAATGTGTGTGTGTGTGTTTTTAAATAGTAATTTTTTAAATCAATTATTATTTCAATTAAACAATTTGATTCAGTGAATTTGCGTTTTAAAACATAATGGCTAATAAGATTAAGAAAATAAACAAACTTAGAACGGTTTAATAAAAAAATCAGGGTAAAAGTATCACGGTGAATGCCAGCGTTTATGTTTACATTTTAAATAACGCGCCGTCTTGCGTCCATATTGAATTAACGGAAGGAGGGAAGGGAACCAATTCAATGCATTAACGCTGGCTGTTTAATCAGTTGCGCCATATTGAATTAACGGAGGGAGGAAGGGAACCAATTCAGTGGATTAACGCTGGCTGTTTAATCAGTTGTACCATATTGAATTAACGGAGGGAGGAAGGGAACCAATTCAATGGATTAACGCTGGCTGTTTAATCAGTTTCGTCATAGTTACATTATGCTTTCGTCCATATTGAATTAACGGGGGGAGTGAGGGAACCAATTCAATGGATTAACGCTGGCTGCTTAATCAGTTTCGTCATAGTTATATTAACCACGTAACGCATTTCATGTATGTATATATGTAAATAATAAAAGAAATCTATTAATAATGGAGTGAATGTATCTGTCTGTCTGTCTGTAATTTATAAGTAAGATTATTAGCGTGCAAAATAGCGTAAATACATGTGGAAATCTGAAGAAAACAATCATGAGTGTATATTTGCGAGTAGTAATTTATTAGAAGTTGAAAAGCAATTGATTATGTAAATTGAGAAATGCTCATAGTGTTTCCGGCGGTTTTTCTAGTAGAATATAATGAAGCTGGCGGACTTAGTAAATAACCATGCTACTGTGATGGAGTTTCGGCTTCAGACAGACAGATACATAAACTCCATTATTAATATATATATATATATGCACACCTCGTTGAAGACGACGAAATGTTCTTTTTTTATTTTTTCGTCTTTGTTCTGTTACCTTTTTTATAGTTTTTTCTCTTTATCTTAATTGATGCAACTGTTGAATTTTATTATTAGAGATTGTTAAAGTTAGGGTTAGGGTTAAAGTTAGGGTAAGGGTTAGGGTTAAGGTTTAGGGTAAGGGTTAAAGTTAGGGTTAGGGTTAGGGTTAGGAGATTGTGCCCATACTATACCCTCTAAAAACATTTAAATAGTATAAAGAAACTTAAATGTTGTTAATTTTTATTCATTGAGGTCTAATAACTATTGTTAAAATTCGAAAAAAATCGAAAGTATCTGATTTTTCTTTTATGGAAATCGCTCCAGACAAGACATGAAGCTATTTGATGTAAGGAACTGAAAATAAAATACTACTTCAATGTTTAAAACTAGCCAACGAAAAATGTGAGATAGATAGATTCCGAACCAAAAAACAGCAATTTTCCTCCTTTGTCAGAAAAATCTCTCATGAAATGTGAGAACTAAAGGGCAAACTAAGGGAAGCGAGAATTACGAGGCTGCTGAAAGTAAACCCAAGTTAGTCACTTTCTACTCACCTTTGCAAGAAACAAAATTAAATTAAATATAACCTACATTACCCAACCTTACACCTAGTCGATGTGATCTAAGATTCATATTTATCCGTTAATTACTTTAAAGGTGAGTCCTATACATGGTGTTGCAGTAACATCGGGAGGTGCTTAGGGGCGTGCTAAAACCCTGGAGGAACGATATCACCCTCTAAGTCTTACAGTATGACTCCGCTGCTGCACACAAGGCCAAGACGACCCAGACATGGTTGCTGAACGATGTCCCTGATCACTGGTCGCCTGGCTTGCGGTCGCTCTCCTCATCCGACTGCAACCAACCTTGACTATTTCTATTGGAGAGTGATCGAGTTTATAACCAACAAGAACGCCCACAACACGGTTGACTCTCTGAAGGTTGCCATCGTAGAGGCGTGTGCGTCTATAGACAAGTACATGGTCGCCAAAGCGTGTGACTCATTTCACACCGACTTGAGATTGTCGTCTTGCCGATGCTGGTTACATTGAAAAATAATGTAGTATGGAACAAACTTTTTTCTAAATAAAATGTCGGGTCTCTGCATATACAACCTTTTGTTTTTATTGCTTATTTCATTGTTTTGTCAGGTGATGGATTTTGCTTCAACAACTTGCATAAATTAATATATAAATACATATACACATTTAAGTTTATATGAATAGAAATGTACTATGAACGATGCTAAGTGCCTTTAAATATCGATGGTTGGCTCAGCATACCGCGCTCGGCTACTGCTGTTAGATAGCCCTTTAGTAATTCATACCTTCGTATCTTCTCGGTTTGCTCTGTCCTCTAGTGGTTGAGTACTTTCTTCACCTCTGCACTGTAGTGGTCATCTCCGTGAGCTGTCTGTAATAAAATACCTTTCTCGCTTCATAAGACAACAATCTTTTCATTTTAATTACTTTTTTATTCGGCGTCAAATTCCATTACCCGTGGAATGTTTTGCTGTCGTTGAGAGAGAGAGAGAGAGAGAGAGAGATTTACGAATATCGTGGTTAGATTATTAATGTTTTCCTAACTATTCCAAGATAAAGGGGGAAGGATTCTTGCTCCTGTCTTCCCTTTAGAAAATATTCCGTATCCCTACATTAGAATCGCACGTCTTAACAGCTCGCCCTCTGAAAACAGACTGCTCAAATTCGCTCCTCGCGAAAGCAAGTGACGTCACAGGTCCCTTCGTTTCCCACGCAGGGCCAACCCTTCACAGCTGCAGACTGACCCCTCTGAACTCAGGTCTCATCACTCGGTAACCTTGTCATGTCTGCCAGCTCCAACGGTGAGAACCAGACCTGTTCTGCACTCGACTGCCCCGCGTTAATTCGCGCAAGTCAAACCCGACTTCCACAGATGCGTCCATCTCTCCAGGGCCATTATCTAACACTCTCATAAAGGTTTTTATAATCCCACAAGTTACGTCCGTCATTATATAACACTGCGTCACTTTTACTAATACTATTAGGGTAAGTATAAATCGGTATATCTTTTTTCTATCCATGAATTAATAAATTAATTATTTTTCAATATAATAAAATATAAGTGAAATACATTTGACATTTTGGTAACGCTTCTCTGTCTGACTGACCCTCTGGACCCATCTCTTCTTTTTATCTCTATCTAACTCTCTTTCTAGTAGATATATATCTTCTATATAATAAAAGACAACGCATGTGTGTCCCCGTAAATTTATAGAAAGACAAACTAGGGAGTGAGTATTTGTTAAATATAAAAGGTTACACACGTGTAGAATTTTTCTAGAAACATGATGGGATTATTTCTGACACTCAACAGGCACGTTCTAAGGTTGTTAAGATCCCTTTTTCTTGTACTGTTTCGATCCTGCTTTAAAAATGAAAACAAAGTATATTATTGTTCCTTTTTTTTGAATAGAAGGAATAATAATAATTTTGGTATGTTTAGTACCTAAGTCGCGTCCGTTTCCGTCTGTCATTACCCCCCCTCTCTCTCCCTCTCTCTTTCTCCCTCTCTCTTTTATCTCTCTCTCCCTCTCTTTCTCTCTCTCCCTCTCTTTCTCTCTCTCCCTCTCTTTCTCCCTCTCTCTCTCCCTCTCTCTTTTCTCTCTCTCTCTCTCCCTCTTTTCTCTCTCTCTCTCTCCCTCTGTTCTCTCCCTCTCTCTCTCCCTCTCTCTCCCCCTCTCTCTTTTCTCTCTCTCACTCTCTCCCTCTTTTCTCTTTCTCTCTCTCCGTCTCTCTCTCTTTCCCTCTCTCTTTTCTCTCTCTCTCCCTCTTTTCTCTCTCTATCTCTCTCTCCCTACTCTCTCTCCCTCTCTCTCTCTCCCTCTTTTCTCTCTCTCTCTCTCCCTCTTTTCTCTCTCTCCCCCTCTCTCTCTCCCTCTCTCTCTCCCTCTCTCTTTTCTCTTTCTCTCTGCCTCTCTCTCCCTCCCTCTCTCTTTTCTCTCTCTCTCCCTCTTTTCTCTCTCTCTCTCTATCTTTCTCTCTTTCTCTCTCTATCTATCTTTATATTTATGGTTGTGCAACGAAGGAACTCTACAAGATAACACAAATCATACTCCGGCATTCCGGCACTGCTTCTAGTCGTTCTCGACTTCTCGTTCCCACTGAATTCAAGCAAATCACAGTTCAAGATAGATAAGTATGTAACTCTAATTGTTGCTAATTAAACTGTCGGGTCTCTGCATAAACATCTGTTGATTTCATTGCATATTTTGTCAGGTGGCGGATTCTGCTTAAACAATTTGTTTAAAGTAATATATAAACACAGACACATGCTGGATAATGACCCTGTGGGAACGGACGCATCTTGAGGTGGGTGTATGTGTTGGAAATCCTTTGGTTTGGCTGGCGCGATTTAGTGCGGGTGGACCCGTACAGTCGAGTGCAAAATAAACTGTTCTCACAGTCGGAGCTCACAGACGCTGACAGGGTCATCACGTTGACGAGGCCTCAGATTAAGGGTCAATGTGCACTTGCGATAGGCGCTCTGTGACGTCACGGGCTTTTGTTTGGGAAGCAGAGTTTTGCCAGTCTGGGTTTGGGAAGCGAGCCGAACGGACGTGTTACACTATGAAGTCTTTAACATGATTAGGGGATTTTAATTCCCTAAAAGAATACAGGCAGAGATGTATTCTTCCCCCCCTCCTCCTCGAATGGCTAAGGACTTAAGTAGAAATTAACTACGATAAAGTAGGAATTTGGTCTCTCCCTTGGCGTTAGTGAGGCATCTCCAAGCGACGGAAATCGTACGCCTGAAATAAAACAGAATTGAAAGTTTATAAAAGATTGTTTGTCTCCTGAATCGGTTAAGAAGCTTTTGTTGTAGCGGCGTGGTTCACGGCAGAAAGAAAGAAAAAAGAATTCAACCACTAGACGATATCGAGACGGCGCCCCTCCACGACGAAGAAGTAAAGGTACGAGAAATTAAAAGGTATGCAACATATACATGTATGGTGTTAAAAATGACCGGTTGTTTATACGAGAACTGCCACGGCCGTTCCGGGACGCGTATACAAGAGGAGAACTGCCACGGCCCAAGCGGGAGGTATGTCACACACATAACTAACTTTATATAAATAGAAATGTACTATAAACGATGCGAAATGATTATGAATATGGATTTGAGGCTACTGCGTAATTTTGACTAATACTATTAGGAAATGTATGAATCTTTCTATCTACGAATTAAATAGTAGGGTAGACGAGACCCGCAAGATATGGCTGTGCAACTGATCTATGAGAAGGAAACATACGAAATAACACAAATCATTCTGTTTATTGCAGCACTGTTTCTAGTCGTCCTCAACTTTTTTAAAAACTTAGTTCACCCCAAACAAGGCATTTTGTCTAACTGTAAACGTAAGGGGCTAGTGAGAATAAGGGTGAAAGTTTAGAGGGGGGGTCATCATAAATTGTGAGCTGTGCAGAGAAATTGCTACTAAACTCAAGCAAGGCTAGATCAAGAGAGATAGGGTTGTGGATTGTGCAACCCTTGCATTACTATAGACATTCCGCTCAAGAGTTATTGTCTCTTGAGACTAAAAGTGTGTGTTTCTATATTAACAACGCCGTGAAATTCTAAAGAATGTTACTTGGAAAACTTGAACTTCCGGAATAGATAGTTTACGAAGTAGATACAAGTGTTGTGTTGTGGAATTACAGCGGTGGAAGGAGACCACTTCCTACATTAAAAGCGAGACAGAAAAATGGTTTCAAGCTCCTCCACCCTCGAGAAACAGACGGACCCATCCTCAAAGAAGAATTCTGCATCAGCTGAATTGTAAACTTTCAATTGAAATAGTAATATTGCTCACAAAGATTTTGTTTTCACGTCATCTGGTTCCTCCTCTAATTTTAACAACAGAAGTTCTGAAATTACAGGAGTTATATTCCCCTTCTCTCCTTAGACACTCCCTTTCTCTTTTTCTACAGCCTCTCTTTCTCTCTCTCTCTCTCTCTCTCTCTCTCTTCCTCTCTCTCTCTTTCGTTCTCTTGTGCATGATAGTCTTTATATAAACATCAACCCTAACCCTAACCCTTCTCTCCTTAGACACTCGTTTTCTCTTTTCCACACCCTCTTTCTTTCTCTTACTCTTTTTCCTTCTCTTTCTCTCTCTCTCTCTCTCTCTATTCCCTTATCTCTCTCATTCTCTTGTGTATGGTAGTGTTTATATAAACATTAACCCTAACCCTCTCTCCTTCTCTTCCTCTTTCTCTGTCTCTCTCTTCCCCTCTCTCTCTCTCTCTTTCTCTTTCCCTCTCTCGCTCGTTCTCTTGTGCATGATAGTGTTTATATAAACATTAACCCTAACCCTAATGCTAAACACTTGCTTGTCGTTCATGCAAATTCGCTAACAGTTAGAATCACCAACTCCTCAGAAAAAAAAACGAGCTTTATTCCCAGCTAGAAACACTGTGAAGTCATACGTAAAAGCTGAGATACAGCGAAACAGTCTCTCTGTGAATGACTATTAAGAAATCAAATCATTTAATAACATTTTGAGTCAAACTTATATAGCCATCTGGTCAAACACCTCCCTCCCCCCTCTTCCTCCACTCTCTCTCTGTCATCCACTTTACCCCTGCTCATCCCCCACCTCTTTCTCTAATTTTGACAACAGAAGTTCTGAAATTACAGGAGTTATATTCCCCTTCTCTCCTTAGACACTCCCTTTCTCTTTTTCTACAGCCTCTCTTTCTCTCTCTCTATTCCCCTATCTCTCGTTCTCTTGTGTATGATAGTCTTTATATAAACATCAACCCTTACCCTAACCCTTCTCTCCTTAGACACTCGTTTTCTCTTTTCCACACCCTCTTTCTTTCTCTTACTCTTTTTCCTTCTCTTTCTCTCTCTCTCTCTCTCTCTCTCTCTCTCTCTATTCCCTTATCTCTCTCATTCTCTTGTGTATGGTAGTGTTTATATAAACATTAACCCTGACCTTAACCCTAACCCTCTCTCCTTCTCTTCCTCTTTCTCTCTCTCTCTCTTCCCCTCTCTCTCTTTCTCTTTCCCTCTCTCGCTCGTTCTCTTGTGCATGATAGTGTTTATATAAACATTAACCCTAACCCTAATGCTAAACACTTGCTTGTCGTTCATGCAAATTCGCTAACAGTTAGAATCACCAACTCCTCAGAAAAAAAAAACGAGCTTTATTCCCAGCTAGAAACACTGTGAAGTCATACGTAAAAGCTGAGATACAGCGAAACAGTCTCTCTGTGAATGACTATTAAGAAATCAAATCATTTAATAACATTTTGAGTCAAACTCATATATATATATTCCCGAAACAGTTTTTCATGGTAAACAACTGATGATCCCTTAAAATAGTGTTAAAACTAACTAATATAATAACTGTAAACAATAAATTGACTTACATGAGTGATTTTCCACTGGAAGACTTGAGACTATAAGTTGTTTTTTTTTGTTTTTTTATATAATTTTTTTTTTTATATAGTTTTAATGGTTGAGAAACTTCCGAGACTATATATATATATTTACTGGTAATCGCTCCAGACAAGGCATGAAGCCACTTGATATAAAGAAATATGATATTGCAAACACAGGCGATACCTATTGGTCGTAGTCTTGAAAATACCAAGGCTATAAGAAGGAGGAAAACAGTCAGCCGGAAGCGAGTTCACCTGCAGTTCTTGAAAAGAAGCTTCTGGAATAACAAGTTGTTTTACAATAAGGTATAAAAACATCGAATTTTTGGAGACCACTAGACCAACGAGTCAAACGAGCTGGAACAAAGGAAGCAGAGAATATATCCCATAACTCGTAATAAAACATGCTATAATAGTATTTATAGAAAAGACTGAGACTAGCAACATAACATCTGTGAAATATATAGTGAAGACAAAAATAAAGGGTAGGAGCAATCAAATTGCAGATACGGTTCTGCAGCTTATAAATTAACCCTCAAATGGGGCAGAGATTCACCAGGCAAAATATGACAACATTACTCCATACATGTGTTGCATAGCCCCCTTGCTTGGGCCACGGCGGTACTCGTTTTGTATACCCGTCCCGGAACGGGCCGTTGCAGTTCTCGTTTAAACACTCGTCATTTGTTTAACACCAAAAATCATATAGTTTGAATACCTTAAATTTCTCGTACCCTCTCTTCTTTCCTCGTCGCGTGAAGAAGTGTGTCGCCCAGTGGTTGAATTATTTCTTTTTTCTTTCTGCTGAAACATCGCCCCTACAACAATAAGCTGAGAGATATTCACTAACGTCGAGAGAGAGAGAGAGAGCAAATTACTGATTTCGTAATCACTTAGCAATTAAGCCTTAACCATTCGTTGAGGGGAGAAAATAGATCTTTCGCCTGTATTTTCCTAGGGAAATAATTCCCTTATGTATGTTGCTGACTACATGGTAAAAATTACGTCTGATAGGTTGTCCTTCAAAACCCAGACTGCTAAAACTCGCTTCTCATGAGGAACGAGTGACGCCACGGATCCCTCTGCTTCCCACGCAAAAGCCTGTGACGTCACCGAACCTCTATCGCACGTGCACATTGACCCTTGATCTGAGGTCTCGTCACGCGGTGACCCTGTCACGTTTGTGAGCTCCGACTGTGAGAAAACCCCTTACTCTGCACTCGACTGCACGAGACCCCCGCACTAATTCGCGCAAGTCAAACCAACGATTTCCGACAGACACGTCCATTCCCATAAGGGTATTATCCAACACAGTCTGATAGTAGATTTGTAGAGGTAAAAAATTGCCTCAGGTGTGCAAAAAGTGTTTGGAGCATTTTTTTCTTTTAAATGAATAAAATGTATTTATTTATTAGCTTTAACTTTCGGCAAAGAAACTGGCCAGTACCAGCAAAATTAAAAGTAAAAAACAATAAGGGATATAGCTCTGTTGAAGGCAAGTTTCTTTATATATATGGGTGTGTGTATATATATATATATATATATATATATATATATATATATATATATATATATAAGTAAATTTCGCGTACAACAAAATCGTAGGATAAATTTCAGAGGAAACATTTTTTTTATCAAGTAAACGGGCGGGTGGAAAAAAAAGAAAATTGCTAAAATTTTCCTTAAGGCCTTATCGTCTGACCCTCTAAGAGGAAACGTCAGAATGATAAATTACAAACTAAGAAAATCGAATGAGATATGAGCGGAAAAATTTCTTCAGTTGGAGAAAACGATTGAGAAAAAAAAAGTAAATATCTCAACGTTATGGTGGCTTTGAACTATTAAACATCTCCAACTGATGCTTCAAAATTGTTTGTCTACACAGGCTAGGTCGAGAATTGTTAATAACTAACGCCTCAATAATATTGAGATGGTAGTTCGACCTAGCACTGTGTAAAACAGAAAAACACCTATCGGAATAGTTGTCAAAAAAGAAGTCCAAGGATAGATCCCTTGGGTACACGAGCATTTATCTCATGTTTCTTAGATTAACGGCCATCGAGTACAACCTGGGTCTTTCTTTTGGTGAGGAATGGATCTAATTATATTAAATATTTGTCCAGTAATACCATATGAGTGAATGTTTAAGAGAAGCCTTTGATGCCAGACCTTGTCAAAGGCGTTGGATATATCAAGTGCTATCGCCCTAGCTTCACCTGCCTTGTCTAGTGTAGGATATATACATTCAGAGATGACCGGTAGGATATCCGCAGTAGATAGTGCTTGTTTAAATCCGTACTTGTGATCAGAGAGAAGTTAAGCATTAACTAAGTGCCGGACTATCGATAGATTGATTAAGGATTCAAAGATCGCGGCCGCTATCAACAACCCGCTGAATAAACAAGCCATCAAGAGCATGTCCAACTGCGAGAGGAACGCGCATCTAAGGTAGGATAACGGTTGTGTTATATATATATATATATATATATATATATATATATATATATATATATATATATATATATGATAAAGAATGGAAAAATGTTCCAACGTAATGGAAAATGAAATAAGGAAACCCAAAATATTAATTCAATATCCATCTGCGTTTTACCATTATTAGAAGGTGTTATCAGGACGGGAGATTGAAGAAAAAGAAAAAGACAAAATACAGCAACAAGTACCAAAGTCTGAACAATAAATGTGAGGAAGTGCTCTGCAGTGAGAATGCTGAGAAATGTGGTGAGTTCTAACTGCTGAGCGCTTTCTCACATTCATATATATATATATATATATATATATATATATATATATATATATATATATATATATATAATTAACTTGTTACAAATATCCAGGGGGTATGAATCCGAAGGAAGTTGAAACCGGGTTTATATATATATATATATATATATATATATATGGTATATATATATATATATATATATATATATATATATATATATATATATATGTATATATATATATATATGAGTTCTAACTGCTGAGCGCTTTCTCACATTCATATATATATATATATATATATATATATATATATATATATATATATATATATATATATATATATATATATATATATATATATATATATATATATATCCGCTATTTAAAATTGGCCGTGTCGTTGAGGGGTCGGATTTGAGTTGTAAAATACTCGTGATCCGGGGTTTCGAATCCCATGACCGGTAGTGAATAGTCATATCTCTATGCTGATGAGTCTCGGTTTAAGGACGAAACGTATACGTACATAGATAATGAACAATAACAAATATTTACTATTATTTGTCGCTCCTCGAAAAAGTAGAGCACTGTATGTGTAGTATTAACACAGCATGACGTCACTAGCTTTAAATGCATCGTTCCTGCCTAAAAAAAAATTCAAAAAAGTAGAACGCTCTAGACGGTATAGCCGCCGATAACGTGTTAACATTATCACAGTTTATTCCCTATTTAAAATTGGCCGTGTGGTTAAGGCGTCGGATTTGAGTTGTAAAATACTCGTAATCCGGGGTTTCCAATCGCATGACCGGTAGTGAATAGTCATATCTCTATGCCGAGTAGTTCCGGTTTAAGGACGAAGCGTATACGTACATAGATAATAAACAATAACAAATATTTATTATTATATATATATATATATATATATATATATATAGTCAGTTCATATTATATTCCAATCATGTTTTTATTTTTATTTTTATTTTGTCACATTTCCAAAAAACATAAAATTTATGTGAGATATATTTTTTACGGTCCGCTTCATTTGTTGTGTGCCAACCAACATTTTTATGTCAATATCGTCTCTGCAACACTACAAAATCATCAGAAAAAATTCACAAAGAGTAAAAAGTTCTTGGATTAAAGTGTCTTCAAAAGACCTACAATTTACAGTGGTTCATTTTAGGGTGAAACAAACAAAAAACAAAGAAAAGAGCAAACTAACACGTGGGGGAACCCACTAATACGCCATTTTGAATTTATATATATATAAATATATAAATATATATATATATATATATATATATATATATATATAAATGATAATTTATTTCATTTTGACGACAAAATTGATTTTGTTTCACGAGAGCAGTTTGAGGCCTGAGTATCGGGAGTCCCTCAAACTGCTCTCGTGAAACAAAATCAATTTAGTAGTCAAAATGAAATAAATTATCATTTATATTTATATTTCTGCTCTATATTTTTATTAAGCACTCTCATAAACCCGGTTCAACTCCTCTGGATTTATGCCCTGTGGACCTATACTATATTCGGATTATATATATATATATATATATATATATATATATATATATATATGGGAAGAGAAGGATGAAGGTAATCCGACGTGATGGTAAAATGAAAAAGGAAAACCAAAAAACTGGATGTTTTTTTATGTGTACATCAACGTTTCGTCTTTATTTATAAGACTTCATCAGGATGATGATATAGGGAAAAGATATCATGCAAGCACGGATACATGTAGGGTAGACATGTTGGGAAGAAAAATAAAATAAAATGAAAAATAATAGCAGCGTCTAAGCTGGACGTCCGTACTTGTTAGAGAATGAAAAATGAGTGGGAGAAAGAAGGGGAAGGGTGGAGGGAGCAAGGACTACTGTGGCTGGCGATGAGAGAAAGAGGTGGGGGATGAGCAGGGGTAAAATGGATGGCAGAGAGAGATTGGGGGAAAAGGGGGAGGGGGTGTCTGACCAGATGGCTGCGGTCGAGACCGAAGGGGAAGAGTGAGTTGGAACGTTTGTGTGTGTGGGGTGTGTGCAGGGAAATGGGGATGGGCAGAGAGGGAGGGGGGGGGGCTGTGATCTCGGTGGATGGGCGAAAGCCATAGTCCCAGAGAGCGTTTGAAGAAAATGAGGGAATTTAAGAAGAGGCATGGGAGAAAACGGATGAGAGGGGGAAGAGGGAGGATTTGTCGTGATAGGGTGTGAAATATTTGAAATATTTGGAGAATGATAGCAATGAGTGGGGGATTGGAGTGGGTGGGGGAGGGGGTGATTGAAAGGGTGGGTGAGGAATATATTTGAAATATTTGGAACATGAGAAAGTTTATTTGGACTGTAGTATTAAAAATGTGAGGGAAAGAAAAATGAGGAAAAAAATATATTTCAAATATATTCCTCACCCACCCTTTCAATCACCCCCTCCCCCACCCACTCCAATCCCCCACTCATTGCTATCATTCTCCAAATATTTCAAATATTTCACACCCTATCACGACAAATCCTCCCTCTTCCCCCTCTCATCCGTTTTCTCCCATGCCTCTTCTTAAATTCCCTCATTTTCTTCAAACGCTCTCTGGGACTATGGCTTTCGCCCATCCACCGAGATCACAGCCCCCCCCCCTCCCTCTCTGCCCATCCCCATTTCCCTGCACACACCCCACACACACAAACGTTCCAACTCACTCTTCCCCTTCGGTCTCGACCGCAGCCATCTGGTCAGACACCCCCTCCTCCTTTTCCCCCAATCTCTCTCTGCCATCCATTTTACCCCTGCTCATCCCCCACCTCTTTCTCTCATCGCCAGCCACAGTAGTCCTTGCTCCCTCCACCCTTCCCCTTCTTTCTCCCACTCATTTTTCATTCTCTAACAAGTACGGACGTCCAGCTTAGACGCTGCTATTATTTTTCATTTTATTTTATTTTTCTTCCCAACATGTCTACCCTACATGTATCCGTGCTTGCATGATATCTTTTCCCTATATCATCATCCTGATGAAGTCTTATAAATAAAGACGAAACGTTGATGTACACATAAAAAAACATCCAGTTTTTTGGTTTTCCTTTTTCATTTTACCATATATATATATATATATATATTGGAAGAAATCATTATCCATAAAAGTTTGATTACATCTACACAGTTGTCTTACCTTCTGCGTATCGATATTAAGGTTGTGTAGGATTAGGGTTAGGGTTAGGTTTAGGGGTAGGGTTATAGGGTAAGGTTAGGTTTAGGGTTTACCCTAACCCTAACTCTAACCTCAAATAAACAACAACAATAAAACCCACCATTATGAATATCGGGTATAACGATGGTTTAGTTGAGAAAATGGTGTTATTTCATTCAGACCCAAGTTAGGTTCAAGGCCGTGCAACAAAAGCGGCTCCCATTGCCTTGTGACACACAACTAGTGTTACATTATATTTAGTTAACATGTGATTTTTCTGATTAATTCAAAGATATAACGGGACAAATCGATTGTACTGCAAGTTTAGATGGTCACATGTACAAAAAAAACATGTTACCGAAAGAGAGAAATCTTGGAGATTAATTCAAAAAAGTAGAAATGTAAAAAAGCAGTTAAAGAGCGATACGAGAGGACGTTTGAAAATGGACTCTTTGAAATTAATAGTTAAAACAAACTATGGCCGTCTCTCTCCTTCCTCAGTGTGGCAACTGATACTATAAGAGCCCGAATAAGGAATGTTAATTGAAAATCATTTCGAAGTTTTTCTATTAATTTTCCTTAATAAACGCCTGAGTTTCATTGAGCATCGAAAGCTGTTATGTCTTTTGATATTTCAGTTAACAAATTACAGGCGAAAAACGTCCATTATTACTCAGCTTTGAGAGTTGTAAAGTACCCATGTTTCGACCCAAGAAACCATTCCGGCGATATCCAATATATAATATAAATGTATTTTTGGATCTAACCCTGTTTCCTTGTAACGCGTTTCCAAGAGCAGCGATCGTTATAAATCTTCCGAGAATAAATACTTTAGTCGGTACAGAAGAAGACACATTGATATTTTAAATATTAAATTTAAAAAATTACGTGGAATTACGTAAATCTAAACATGTGTATTACTGTATAATGGTTAATTTTGCTTTTACGGAACAGGAAACCTAGGTTATAAAGAAAAGTAATTTTTTATTTATACGTTTACCTTTTGTAAGTATGGATGTCCGGAAAAAACATTATCTCTAAAAATCAAAAACTTAGCTCAAGGAGTTTTTTTAAGAAATTACATAAAGTAAACAATAGAATGAAACGCAAATAAAATAAACAAAAATGTATTGGAATCCTTTTTTTATTTATATTAAAAATTATTAAAATTTACGTAATCGAATTTTTTATGAAGACAATGTTTTCTTGAAGAAGATTTGTATATGTCCAAAAATATTTTTTTTATTAATACTAAAACAATAAGCTAATAAAATTAATGTCATGGGATTTTTAAATAATTTTTTTTTTGTCCAAAATTCATGTACTTTTTCTCTGTTTACAAATAATGTATTTATTTAAACTTCATAATGTAAACGTAATCTTGCAGTAATTTAGCGCCACGCACGAATAAACAGACATTATGTTAATGTAATCTCGCAGTCATTTAGCGCCACGCGCACAAAGCGTCATTATAACCGAGATTACTGCCTTTTCAAACATCCATACTATTATTACCGAGATTATTGTCTTTTCGGACATCCATACTATTATTACCGAGAATATTGTATTTTCGGACATCCATACTATTATTACCGAGATTATTGTCTTTTCGAACATCCATACTATTATTACCTAGATTATTGCCTTTTCGGACATCCATAATATTATAACCGAGATTATTGTCTTTTCGGATATCCAAACTATTATTACCGAGATTATTGTCTTTTCGGACATCCATACTATTATTACCGAGATTATTGTCTTTTCGGACATCCATACTATTATTACCTAGATTATTGTCGTTTCGGACATCCATACTATTATTACCGAGATTATTTTCTTTTCGGACATCTATACTATTATTACCGAGATTATTGCCTTTTCGGACATCCATAATATTATAACCGAGATTATTGCCTTTTCGGACATCTATACTATTATTACCGAGAATATTGTCTTCTCGGACATCCATACTATTATTACCGAGAATATTGTCTTCTCGGACATCCATACTATTATTACCGAGATTATTGTCTTTTCGGACATTCATACTATTATTACCGAGATTATTTTCTTTTCGGACATTCATACTATTATTACCGAGATTATTGTCTTTTCGGACATCCATACTATTATTACCGAGATTATTGTCTTTTCGGACATCCATACTATTATTACCTAGATTATTGTCTTTTCGGACATCCATACTATTATTACCGAGATTATTTTCTTTTCGGACATCTATACTATTATTACCGAGATTATTGCCTTTTCGGACATCCATAATATTATAACCGAGATTATTGCCTTTTCAGACATCCATACTATTATTACCGAGATTATTTTCTTTTCGGACATCTATACTATTATTACCGAGATTATTGTCTTTTCGGACATCCATAATATTATAACCGAGATTATTGCCTTTTCGGACATCCATACTATTATTACCGAGAATATTGTCTTTTCGGACATCCATACTATTATTACCGAGATATTAAGCGATCCTCATTTTGAACAAAAAGATGTGTGTCCGTCTCGTTGCAAGTATCAAACAGTCGCGGTAACAATTGTAATCGTATACATGTTCTTTTCTTTCTCTTTTGCTGCTGACATAATCGAAGCAATGCTAAAAGAGGACTCACATCGAGAGTAACAAAGTTTTCGAAAGTGAACCTGCCCTCATTATGCATTTGCACGAAGAAAAATGCAACATTTATGCTTTTAAAGTTCTCGTAATTCAGAACAAAACAAAACAAAAATCACGCTTTACTAAGATAGCGTAAAAATATTGTAATTAAGTTGGGCAAATATTTTAGGAAATAATTCGCGTATGAAAATGTTTTTATGATCAACTAAATATTTGCCTTGCGGTAATTACGTGAACAAATTGGTTGGACATTTTCATAATAAAAATGTTGAATAGAAGAGACCGTTGCAATTGTATCGCCATTTTGGTTTTCTAAGATAAATAGTTTTCGTGTACTAAGTAATTTTCTGGCGACTGATAGAAAATGTGTTCACTCATTTCTATTTTCCGTCGATTTAAAATTACGTTCCAGAGATACAAACAAACATTCGTCCCCGCTAACATTCATGTTAACATTATACACACACAAACATATAATATGAACCTGACTTTATATATGAAGAGATCGAACGCAAAACGCGATAAATCCAATTCGTTTAAATTGAGACCTTAAACAATAAGAACACGAATATATTAAATCTTGACTTCGAATTTAAGCTCATTTTAATTGAAATCAAAGATAAATTATTTCGGTATGATATTATGTAACATATAGTTTTGGGGTGTCGTTGAGTCTTGAAATGCAACACTTTTTGTATGGACGATTACATGATTTTGAAAATGGCGTTTATCGCGTTTTGCATTCGAACTCTTCATATATATATATATATATATATATATATATATATATATATATATATAGAGAGAGAGAGAGAGAGAGAGAGAGAGAGAGAGATATGATTATTTTTATTTATTTTTATTTTTATTTACACAGACATGTACAAAATCTGCGACACTGGCATGTCGATGTTATCGATCAACAGCTATTATAAACTGAGATCTGATCAGGGAGAGTTAGAATCCGATCTTAACCTTAGATCATATTTGGAATATATATAAGTCAGGTTCATATTATATTCCAATAATCATGTTTTTATTTTATTATTTTTATTTTTTCACTAAAACATATATCATCATTAATAATTATATATATATATATATATATATATATATATATATATATATATATATATATATATATATATATATATACAGGGTGGGCCAAAATAAGGGTCCTATCTTTAAATTTGAATAACTTGAATTTGAATAACTTCCACAAAATAAAAGTTAAACACACCAAACTTTATGTGTGTGTAGACTGGCCCTTCCGAGATTTTTTGAAATA
Organism: Sepiola atlantica; assembly: GCA_963556195.1. Taxonomy (NCBI): domain Eukaryota; kingdom Metazoa; phylum Mollusca; class Cephalopoda; order Sepiida; family Sepiolidae; genus Sepiola; species Sepiola atlantica. Next base: position 96,102,465 of record OY744535.1, read on the forward strand.
AACAAAACAAATTTTAGCCGAAAAACACTTCTTAAAACTTACAAAAACTAAAGTATTGTTTTTTACACTGTTTTGAGTTTTTTAAGCAAAAATAATGTTTTCTAAATGAGGGTACGTTCCTTAGGGCTAATACGGCTCATGCTTGCTTCGGAAGGGGTCCTTTACTTATTCTAAAAAAAAAATTTTTTTAAATCAATAAATAAAAAAGTTATGAATTTTTAAAAATAGGACCCTTATTTTTGCCCACCCTGTATATATATATATATATATATATATATATATATCTAAACAAAACTAACTCGATAAACAAAACTAAAAGTGTGTTTATTTTTATTTTTATTTACACAGACATGTACAAAATCTGCGACACTGGCATGTCGATGGTGTCGATCAACTGCTATTATAAACTGAGATCTCATCAGGGAGAGTTAGAATCCGATCTTAACCTTAGATCATATTTGGAATATATATAAGTCAGGTTCATATTATATTCCAATAATCATGTTTTTATTTTATTATTTTTATTTTTTCACATTTCCAAAAAAACATAACATTTCTGTGTGATATATTTTTTTACAGTCCGTTTCGTTTGTCTTGTACCAAACAGCATTGTGCCAAAGAACATAGCTCTGTTGTCACTAATTAACAATCATTGAGCTGAATCTTTTCAGGAGACTGCAAAGTAAAAGGGCACTGATAGTATATGCTAAAACATATATCATCATTAATAATTATATATATATATATATATATATATATATATATATATATATATATATATATATACAGGGTGGGCCAAAATAAGGGTCCTATCTTTAAATTTGAATAACTTGAATTTGAATAACTTCCACAAAATAAAAGTTAAACACACCAAACTTTATGTGTGTGTAGACTGGCCCTTCCGAGATTTTTTGAAATAAACAAAACAAATTTTAGCCGAAAAACACTTCTTAAAACTTACAAAAACTAAAGTATTGTTTTTTACACTGTTTTGAGTTTTTTAAGCAAAAATAATGTTTTCTAAATGAGGGTACGTTCCTTAGGGCTAATACGGCTCATGCTTGCTTCGGAAGGGGTCCTTTACTTATTCTAAAAAAAAACATTTTTTAAATCAATAAATAAAAAAGTTATGAATTTTTAAAAATAGGACCCTTATTTTTGCCCACCCTGTATATATATATATATATATATATATATATATATATATATATATATATATATATATATATATATATATATATATATATATATATATATAACGAAACTAACTCGATAAACAAAACTAAAAGTGTGTTTATTTTTATAAAAAAAAGAGAAAAAATTATCTCTAAAGATGGAGAATGTCTCCAAAATATATAAGATAAAAGTAATAAAATAAAAAATAATAAATTTGTCTTGCATTGTAAAGGGATTTTATTGTCATTTTAATATTTAGCATTCATTCAATGCTTAAAAAAAAGAACGACCAATATTTTAATATAAAATCCCAGCATGCCCTGGCACTTCCGTTCTACTAATAACCGCGAATTCCATCACAGCGGACAAAGCGTCATATCAACACATAGACTTCTTCTCGATAAACAAAACCAAAAGTTTGTTTATTTTTATAAAAATAAGAGAAAAAAAATTATCTCTAAAGATGGAGAATGTCTCCAAAATATATAAGATAAAAGTAATAAAAAAAGAAAGAAATCTGTCTTGCATTGTAAAGTGATTTTATTATCATTTTAATACTAATCATTCATTCAATGCTTTAAAAAAAAAGAAGGACCAATATTTTAACATATATATATATATATATATATATATATATGGGAGGAGAAGGATGAAGGTAATCCGACGTGATGGGAAAATGAAAAGGGAAAACCAAAAAATGGATGTTTTTTACGTGTACATCAACGTTTCGTCTTTATTTATAAGACTTAATCAGGATGATAAAATAGAGAAAAAATTTCATGCAAGTACAGATACATGTAGGGTAGACATATTGGGAGGAAAAATAAAATGAAATAATGGCCCCTACTGGGTGGACGTCCGTACTTGTTGGAGAAATAGAAATGAATATATATGTATATATATATACTATATACTATATATACATATATACAATATATATATATGTATACATATATATATATATATATATATATATATATATATATATATATTATAATATAAAATGAAGTAATAAAATAAGGTGTCAATCAAATTTTATTAGAATTCAAAGTTCATGCAAAGCATCCTTAAGTCCTTAGCTCATGAGTTTTCAAAGATAATTCTTCTCTTCAGAGGACCATTACCGCAGTTATACTACTACAGGCAATAAAATTACGCTTTGAAAATATATAAAATTATATACACAAATATATAAAAATACATAACATCAAACATATCAATCCAAAAACATACTTTTGATATATTTTTCGCTCTTCTGGCTAGATGTGATGGGAGTCCGTCTTGTTTTGCTCAATTCGGATTTAGCTGGTTTTCTAATTAAACAACGAATTTGGATTTGATTAGAGTTGCACATGTTGGGATCTCGGAACTTTGATTGGACTTTTTGTATTATTTTGATTGATTTATTTATTTATTTATCATTAACATTGAATATGGACACATTTCGCGACTGGATAACCTTGCCGGCCCCTTCAATTTCACATATTTGGACTGCTGTTTGTATCTTGGAGTAATGTCCTTCCTGATTATGCTTCTCAACTTGTATGACCTGGATGGACTGTATGGATTCAACAAAAGTATGTTTTTGGATTGATATGTTTGATGTTATGTATTTTTATATATTTGTGTATATAATTTTATATATTTTCAAAGCGTAATTTTATTGCCTGTAGTAGTATAACTGCGGTAATGGTCCTCTGAAGAGAAGAATTATCTTTGAAAACTCATGAGCTAAGGACTTAAGGATGCTTTGCATGAACTTTGAATTCTAATAAAATTTGATTGACACCTTATTTTATTACTTCATTTTATATTATAATATTAATGCTCTATCCAGTATATTGAGCTTCAGTTTTTTTATCCGGATGTTTCACTAATTATAAGATATTAGTTGACGCTTATATCTTTTGTTGGATTGCTTCATATATATATATATATATATATATATATATATATATATTTAAACAGAATATATACTAAGCGAGAAATGTGATACTTAGAAGACAATACAATGAAAAGGTGTAACGGAGAAACGGAAGTTGTAGCAAAGTAAGACATCTAATGGTGGAACGGGTTAAATAGCTTCACCTTTAATACAATGTATACATACAAACACATTATATATATATATATATATATATATATATATATATATATACATATATACATATATATATGTTAGATAATGGCCCTATGGGAGTGGACGTGTCTGTTAGAGATCGGGTTTAACTTGCGCGATTTGTAGCGCAGTCACCTCGTGCAACTTGGTACGATGTTTCTAACGATCGCGGTGACGGGTTACGAGACCTTAAGTTCAAAGGTTAGGTCACACCTGCATGTTGATCACGAGATTTCGTGACGTCACAGTTTTCCCGCTGGGTAAACTGAAGTTGAGATTCAGTTTGGACTAAGAAGCCTATGAGCCAACACGCTTTAGTCTTGTAGCGATTACAAGCTAGGGGATTTCGGATCCCCCGAAGTAGAGCCAGACGAAGTCCCCATCTTCCTTCCTTCACAAGTAGCTAAGTAGTTAGAAAAATGACTAGCGTAAGCCTCTCTATCTGCTGCAACGAACTTGCCCAGTATCGACAAGCAGTATAGTAAATAAATGGCTCTAAATTAAAAAGGAGAAGCCTTGTTATATTTTATTGTGCGTGTGCGATTTGATTTCAGCCTACGAAGAAATACGAGCGAAGTTGACGCTCGGCGAAACGGCAGGTGATAGCAGTCGCGACAGAACGCGAGGTACAACAGTGGCAGGAGGTAAGAGTACAAATAGTACAAATAGTTTCAGACAACGGCGAGGCAATGGTGTAGAAAGAAAGAGCCACGGGTAGTACGAATAGTTCGTGCAGCAGAGAACCGCGAATAGAAACGACACATTAATCCGTTTCGGGATCAACAGACGAGAGTTCTACGACGACCAGAGATTCCGACATTCGACGAACGTATCATAAACCAGTAAATGTAACACACATATATATATATATATATATATATATATATATATATATTTATATATATATATATAATTTTTTTTACATATATCTGTTTATTTACACAATGTTACAATGTATATAAATGTGATACTTAGAAGGCCATACAATGTAGAGGGGTGGCGGATAGACACAGGTTTCAGGAAAATGTGACATATAATGATAGAAAAGGTTAAACAGTTTAACCTTTAATACAATGTATGCATACACGCACACCACACACACACACACATATATATATATATATATATATATATATATATATATATATATATATTTTCACATACACACATATATCTAACTATCTACACAATGTTACAATGTTATGTAATACTTGAATGAAAATGGTCTGGTGGAAACTCCGTTTGATATTATGATATTTCGTAGATTTCTTGCCTTCTTCAGATCTGTGTTCAGCTTACGTTTAAATTTGCATAAGAAATAAGCAGTGAGGATGCAGTCCCGCAGCAAATGCCGGTGAAATTCAAAATCTTATAAGATTTTTAAAGGTTTTTTAAAAAAATGTTATCTATTTATTTTAACCTTATTTATTTATTTTCCCCTTCTACTCTTTCAATTAGTTCATCTTCCAAAGTAGAGCTAGGTAGTAAGCTATGAAAATATATTTATGGCAATTAAGTTACACAGAGGCTCCCGCCTGAAGATTCCCCCCCGGAGATGAAACGCATGAGCCTCTGTGTAGCTTAATTACCATAAATATATTTTCATAGCTTACTGTATATATATATATATATATATATATATATATATATATATATATATATATATATATATATGTGTGTGTGTGTGTGTGTGTGTGTGTGTGTGTGTGTGCGAATGTGTGTCTGAAAAATAAATACGTACATATGCAAATATAAACATAAATGCACATATATGTATATATATATATATATATATACGATTATTTTTATTTATATACAGATGTAGAAAATCGTCGACACTGACAGGTCGATGTTATCGATAAACAGCTAATATAAACTGAGATCTACACAAGGCTTTTATAGGTCCCCGTGGTTCGAATTTGAAACCGACGGTACCGATGTTATTCTGATCTTCTGTGAAACATTAATATATATATATATATATATACATATATATATATATATATATACATATATATATATATATATATATATATATATACATATATATATATATATATATATATGTGTGTGTGTGTGACATATATTATATGGAGCCGGGTAATATATATATATATATAATACTTATAAATAAATATTAAAGTATTAATACCTACATACGCTAGCGTTTTAAGCTTATTGCTCTCATCAGTGTAGGAAAATAACAATTTCAGACGGTCGGGAGGCGCGAACCCGGTTTCACAGAGTTTATGTTTATATATATATATATATATATATATATATATATATATATATATATATATATATATATATGATGTTTAATGTGTCTGTATATATATACATATCGTCTATATTTGAGTTCGTTATGTTGTTTCTATTGGAATGGCATACATACATAGATGCATATATTTCTGTATATGTATATATATATATATATATATAAATCTATTCATTTATCTATATGAGATATATTTGCATACATAAACTATATATATATACATACATATATATATGTATGTATGTATGTATGTATATGAAAGTATCTAAATAAATATGTATCCGGCGATGTGTCTTTAGATGTAGCCGTATATATGTTGATATGTAGGTCTGCCTAAGTCTGTATTTACGTTTTGTTTAATTTGATCTCTTTAATATATTCTTATCTACGAAATTATTTTCTCCCCGGAGCCTCCAGATAAGAGAGATGGAATAAAAAGTTGAAATATTTTTGTTTTCTGACATTTTCGTTTCCCCGGGCGCTTGTTAGATTCGATGTTTAATTCTCAACGCTAATTCTTCTTCTCCGTTTGTTTTCGCGCTCTCCAAGACTGCGTGAAGTCCGACAGTCTACCGACACGGCATTGCCATCGGAAAACAAATATGAAAACGTCAAGAATTGTGTCGGCGCTGTCCATGTCTATTTAAAGTACTCTACGACATGATGAAGAACATTATGTTTGTGGCAGAAGAAGACAACATTATCGAGATCGCAGGTGCGATACTTGTTCTTTTTTATGTAAGAAAAGTAAAACAATTCCCGGCTAATGGCGGGTTAAATAAATTCCTAACAGAACAGTCTTGCACCACTTTTTTGACCTGTTCTGAAGATTTACAGGTACTGATATCGATCCTGAACCAGTTTTCGTGAGGTTCGACTCGGTAGCGTTCGGCTGTCCTACGCAAACGCCCGAGTGTTGACGAGTCGAATGGTACCAGACGACAATGTTGATACGGTGCTGCGTCCTGTGATTGTAAATTATATTTTCAACAAATTTTCTAAAAGAAACAAAAAAAAACAAAAACAAAACAAGCAAAACATAGCGAAGTTACTGTTATTAAATAGATATTTTTAACCCTAAGCCCAAACCCTAACCCTAAACCCTAAACCCGAAACCCTAACCCTAAACCCTACCGCTAGCCCTAACAACAAAAAAACAAAACAAGCAAAACATAGCGAAGTTACTGTTATTAAATAGATATTTTTAACCCTAAACCCTAACCCTAACCCTAAACCCTAAACCCGAAACCCTAACCCTAAACCCTACCGCTAGCCCTAACAACAAAAAAACAAAACAAGCAAAACATAGCGAAGTTACTGTTATTAAATAGATATTTTTAACCCTAAGCCCAAACCCTAACCCTAAACCCTAAACCCGAAACCCTAACCCTAAACCCTACCGCTAGCCCTAAGAACAAAAAAACAAAACAAGCAAAACATAGCGAAGTTACTGTTATTAAATAGATATTTTTAACCCTAAGCCCGAACCCTAACCCTAAACCCTAAACCCGAAACCCTAACCCTAAACCCTACCGCTAGCCCTAACAACAAAAAAACAAAACAAGCAAAACATAGCGAAGTTACTGTTATTAAATAGATATTTTTAACCCTAAACCCTAACCCTAACCCTAAACCCTAAACCCGAAACCCTAACCCTAAACCCTACCGCTAGCCCTAACAACAAAAAAACAAAACAAGCAAAACATAGCGAAGTTACTGTTATTAAATAGATATTTTTAACCCTAAACCCTAACCCTAACCCTAAACCCTAACCCCGAAACCCTAACCCTAAACCTACCGCTAGCCCTAACAACAAAAAAACAAAACAAGCAAAACATAGCGAAGTTACTGTTATTAAATAGATATTTTTAACCCTAAGCCCAAACCCTAACCCTAAACCCTAAACCCGAAACCCTAACCCTAAACCCTACCGCTAGCCCTAACAACAAAAAAACAAAACAAGCAAAACATAGCGAAGTTACTGTTATTAAATAGATATTTTTAACCCTAAACCCTAACCCTAACCCTAAACCCTAAACCCGAAATCCTAACCCTAAACCCTACCGCTAGCCCTAACAACAAAAAAACAAAACAAGCAAAACATAGCGAAGTTACTGTTATTAAATAGATATTTTTAACCCTAAGCCCAAACCCTAACCCTAAACCCTAAACCCTAAACCCGAAACCCTAACCCTTAACCCTACCGCTAGCCCTAACAACAAAAAAACAAAACAAGCAAAACATAGCGAAGTTACTGTTATTAAATAGATATTTTTAACCCTAAACCCTAACCCTAACCCTAAACCCTAAACCCG
>OY744535.1:96115352-96120352 GCA_963556195.1 Sepiola atlantica
GCTCTGTCCGTCGCTCGATCTGATACGCTTCAGTTTGAAATTGGATTTGCATCGATCTAAAAGGCCGTGTCCTTCTCTCTATCCGTCTCCTTTCAGTTTGAACAAACGCGTTCATCACAAAACGCGCTGAGAGGTGACTCTGACTAAGTGGTTAACCACACGACAGATTTAGTTGATGTCTATGTGACAGTTTGTTTAAGGTTGGGTTTGGTTTAGGTTAGTTTAGGGTAAGGTTAGGGTTAGTTTAGGTTAGGTCAGGGTTAAGGGTAGGATTATGGCTATGGTTAGGGTTAGGGTAAGGGTTAGGGTTAGGGTTAGGGTTAGGGTTAGGGTTTAGGGTTTAGGGTTAGGGTTAGGGTAAGGGTTAGGGTTATGGTAAGGTTAGGGTTTAGGGTAAGGGTTAGAGTTATGGTTAGCGTTTAAGGTTAGGGTTAGGGTTAGGGTTAGGGTTTAGGGTTAGGGTTAGGATTAGGGTTAGGGTTAGGGTTTAGGGTTAGGGTTAGGGTAAGGGTTAGGGTTATGGTTATGGTAAGGGTTAGAGTTTAGGGTTAGGGTTGGGGTTATGGTTAGCGTTTAGGGTTTAAGGTTAGGGTTAGGGGTTAGGGTTATGGTTAGGATTAGGGTTAGGGTTGGGGTTATGGTTAGGGTTATGGTTAGGGTTAGGGTTGGGGTTAGGGTTGGGGTTAGCGTTAGGATTAGGGTTAGGGTTGGGGTTATGGTTAGGGTTACGGTTACGGTTACGGTTAGGGTTATGGTTAAGTTAGGGTTAGGGTTAACGTTCGGGTTAGGGTTAGGGTTAGGGTTAGGGTTAGGGTTAGGGTTACGGTTACGGTTAGGGTTACGGTTAGGGTTATGGTTATGGTTAGGGTTAGGGTTACGGTTAGGGTTAGGGTTAGGGTTAGGGTTATGGTTAGGGTTAGGGTTAGGGTTAGGGCTAGGGCTAGGGTTAGGGTTAGGGTTAGAGTTAGGGTTAGGGTTAGGGTTAAAGTTAGGGTTAGGGTTAGGGTTAGGGTTGGGGTTATAGTTAGGGTTAGGGTTACGGTTATGGTTAGGGTTAGGGTTAGGGTTAAGGTTAGGGTTAGGGTTAGGGTTAGGGTTCGATCATTTTATGTTTGATATTGTTCTTAATTAACGGCTGCTAGAAAACAGTTCCGATTCGAGAAACGCTTCGTTTGTTTTCGGCTCATTCCGGAAATCTACTTTGTTTCGATTTCATTTCGTACTTTCTTTCTCTGCCTGTTGATCGGGATCAAAGTGTAGTATCTGTTCCGATGGATAATGCACCCCATATATCGGTATTGTATTGGCCTTCGGGGCTTGATTTACGCCGGTCTATGGGTATGTCTAGTGCAGTTCTAGGAGGTCCACCCTCCCAGGCCTTGCCTTCTCACCTTTTGAGAAGGGGTAAGTTTATTGCTAATCGCCTGAGGCGTCCCTACCGGGGAATGCCGACGGGGCTGCCTAGGCATTTTTTGATGGTCATAACGGCTCTTCCTCTAGAGTGCTGACTTATCAAATCGCACTTTCCGACGTTGTGTCACATTATACTGTGTGGGAGGTAGATAAATACCGCTTGTGTTAGAGTACAGATCATGTTTATAGGGTTAGGGTTAGGGTTAGGTTTAGGGTTAGGATAAGGTTTGCGTTGGGTTAGGGTTAGGGTGATGGTTAGAGTACGGTTTGCATTTGATATCGTATGCTCTTTGGTTTATCACGCCTAAATTCGAAATAGCTTTTTGGATATTTTACTAATATGTCATTCGAATGTAAGGCTTCATGAGATTGCCGGTTTGCGATGAATTGAGGATTAGAAACGACAGATGAAAATGATGATTTAATTGAGCGGCTCTACAAGAATCTGTAAACATTGGACTTTAAACAACCACGTTTATTTTTTCAGCTTGCCAGCAATACCGTCGTATTTTATTTCACAGAAAATATGTTCTTAGAAGGAAACTGTGCTCATGGAAATAACGTTTAGTTCCAGGTAGACAGAGTAACAATGGAAAAATATTTGCAGTTTTACGCGTTCTTTCAGAATACTCGGTAGATCCAACAAGAATGGCAAAGAACAGAACGTCTGTGGAAAATCTTTGGTGTTCTTTATTTCCCATCACCTGATGGTTTACGCCGGCTACGCACACATATAAAAAAAATCGTTTGGCATACGTTTGTCTCATGAAAGTATTTTTCTTGCTGAGGTCACAGACTGAGTTTCCGCTAGGAACTCGTTCATATATACATCCGATTGGAAAGCAATTTACTCTGCATTTACTTCACAAGCACTTCCAATTGTCTGTTTGATGAAATACAAGTCAGGGGATCCTTTCACGGTACCAACTTGCTTATCAGTCGCATTTTTAGTCAGCGGACACGAAATCCTAACAGCAAGACGGGCTTGGGTACCATAGCCAATAAAGCTTCGTATGTTTTAATTGAGGAACCAGGGATTGCAGCTCGGCCGAGCACCTACCATTAAAAAACGATAGATGAGAGAGAGATTAGAAACGTCTCTTCGGTGATAAAGAAGGCGTGGGGAAGAGAAGGGGGAATTGCGATTAGATTTCAGAGTCGACTTTCTAGTTTGTCATGGCAAGGAAGAGTACTCTAAGCGACATCTTCCCAGATACGACAAAAGTACTCCATCTTATGACGTATACAGATAGAGGATTGCGTCACGAGTAAAGTACTTCTTAGAGCGCTAGAATGGTGACGTACACGAATTTCTATGACAAGTTCTTTGCATTTTTCGTTCAATCAGTTTGTCACGCCTATGTTAAAAATACCATGGCCATTGTTGATACATATCTATTCTAGCAAATGTCGGTCGGACAGTGCGTCTTATCAAAGTTTTAAACATCATTCAAAATCATCTCAACAGAATCTGGTTTTGTTCCTCTTCACTCTGTAGAATGTAGTTTTCTTCCTATTGGCCCTCACTCTACTGTCGCCCTGACCATCGGTTTTACACCTCAACCACTAAACATCGTCGCTAATGCAATAGACCTAAGTACAGTTGGGGACAAACCTAAAGGTCACTGTATCGCGATGGCGAACGTCGCCAGACAGTTCTCTACCTAATCTGGAGATACTCTCTAAGCATACCAACAGACGATTTGCGCCGCCGATACATAACTCTAGTACGGCCCTATTTGGGGTATGCCATTCAAGTAAGAAATCTCTATCTTCAAAAAGATGTCGTACACCTACACCTGGAGCGTCTTCATCGATGGGAGACCATAATGGTGACGGGATTCTCCACGCTTACCTACATAAAAGCTTCAAAAAGTATTTGAATACTGCTATATAGGTGTACATTTAAATATGTGAATGATAGTTAATCCACAAAAATATGAGAAGGAATTTGAATGAGAAAACTAAATATGGTCAAGAATTAATTATTTATTTACTTTTTACAATTGAAAGAAGAGGATTCACTAATTAATTGACCGCTTATGTCGGAGCTGATATTGTAACGTCTCTACAAAATGTATGTCTCTGTTGGAAGCCAAGGGAAGCAACTCTGAAAAAGTATCTCCCATTAATATGTCTCATTATTTTCTAGGTAGAAATGCTCTACCTAACAAGTATCATAATAGATTAAATGCACAAGGCACAAATTCTACAAAGACATATTTGAACATGCATTTTATGTGAAGACAATATATTGGAAAAAAGCCTTAAGGAAACAAACGTCGATTAACGGTTATTGAAATGAGGCTGAGTTGGTGTAACTTTAAATATGTGAATATGAGTTACTAAACCAAAATATGAGAAAGAATTTGAATGAGAAAACTTAGTATGGTCAATAATGAATCATTTATTTACTTTTTACAATTGGAAGAAGAGGATTTACTAATTAACTAATTGAACATTTATTGTGGGAGCTGATACTACACACGTCTTTACAAAATGTATGGCTCTCTTGGAAGCCCAGGGGGCGTTACTCTCCAATCGAACACAAGGGAAGCAACTCTGACAATAATATATCCATTCTGAACGTCTCATTATTTTCTAGTTAATAAATAACTCTAGCTAACAGACTAAACCTCTCCTGACTTGAGCAGTAAAGAATGACGTCATTCTGGCATACAGCATCATCTACTGGAATATGAATCTACCTTTTGAGTAAGTTTTTAACTCCAGAACTTTGTGGCGGTCTCCGCTGTCACTCGCAGAAAATGGATCATCGTTGTTTTTGTCTCTATAGATGAAAGTCAGCATTCTCTCTCCATGTTTCTGACCCCTCGAATAGCCTGGCAGAACAGGGCGTAATGATGCCTACCATATCCAAGTTTAATCCGCCTTCGACAAACATTCAGACGGTATACAGATGCAATATATTTTGCCTGTATGCATGACAAGCTTTATTTTGCAAAATGTGTTTGCCAATAAGATCGCTGGGTTGATTTATTGACGGACGTATCTTAGTTTAGATGCGCCGTCGCATCATTATAAAAGGTTATGTCTGTCGGTCTTTTAGTCACACTTAGAAACAGCCAAATTTATGTTTTAAAAAGTATTTCCGTATTATTGTTAGTCGGTCTGTCACGATTTAGGCATAACAATTAATTAATAATTCACTACTACGCCGAGATGTAGGGGAGGACGCACCATCCTTAAAAGAATTGCTCTACATACTAGTGATACTAACCTTACAACCATATAATGAATGTATTAAGTACAATCTTTTGAGCTCCTGGTATAACTCGACCGAGGATTGAACCTAAGTCTCCCGGTCCATTAACAAACACTCTCACCCATTATAACAAATGGTCCGGGTTTGAGCTTTAGGTGTACGTAGAATCTTAATAGCTAAACGCACAGATTGAAAGGGTGTATCGTGAGAATATCTGTACAATATTCGATCTTATTATCAATTTATGCAAATTTTGTCTACGGACGAAACTCAAAAAATCGATAGTAACAAAAATCGCGGTAGATTGAAAGGAATCGAAGGCATTTCATTTGGGATAAAAATAAACAGTTGAGGTTGAGAT
>OY744535.1:96122852-96135352 GCA_963556195.1 Sepiola atlantica
AATAGAAATAACAAGTTTGTAAGAATATTAATGATAATAACAATAATAATAATAATAATAATAATAATAATAATAATAATAATAATAATAATAATAATAATAATAAAAATAGTAATAATAATAATAATAATAATAATAATAATAATAATAATAATAATAATAATAATAATAATAATAATAATAATAATAATAATAGTAATACTGATAAATACCGCCATCAATTACCATCTTGCTACTTGTGAAGTCATTGGGCGAAATAAGTCGACAAGTGATGGTAGGCTTTTTTAATTCCACTACCAATGACAAGGACTAAGTACCAGTTAATAATTAAGTGTTCAAGGTAGTGATCGAGGGGTTAAGTAATTGAGATTAGTCTAAGTGATATCAGTGTTGATAGCTATCCTAGTTATGGGTTTATGTTAGAATTGGTAGTATGGCTGAGAGGTTATTGAGGCTGTGCATTATAGGTAGAGATTATTGGTAGTTCGGAGGGGTGGTTATATATTTATAGATTCATCATGACTTGTTTGGGTGGGATTGGGTGGTAAATTTGGGTGGGTGAGTAGGGGGTATAGTGTGTTTTGGGGTAGTGTATAGTGGGGGTTTAATGTTATCATTCATTTTTGTAAAGAACAAAAACAAAAACTGTTAATTTTATGTTGAAGTTAAGTAGGGTTGGTGTGGAGTTAAGGTGGGGTATGTGGGTTGCTAAGGAGGTAGAGTCTACTATGTTTACAGTTGATAGATGTCTCTTGTTTTCTATTTAAGAGTTTGTTTTTGTCCTTAAAGCGGATAATTTCCAGTTTTTCATTTAAGCATAATCTACATGGAGAGTTTATTGATTTGCAGGTGCTGGATTTTTTCAAGATTTTCCACTTTATTATGGGAGTTTCTTTTTTGGTTTTTATTTTGTGGTAGTGTAGTGAAAGTCCGGTTTGGCCAGGATGGTCTGGGTTGTTGAAGGAGAGTTTATGGTTGTAGAATCTTTCCTTGAAGTTGTTGCCTGCCAGACCAATATAATAGTTAGTCTGGGATGGGTTTTCAGTTGAGGAGATAGATGCCTCATAGACCACTTGGGTTGATAGGCACATTTGATTTAGGGGGCAGTTTGATTTGTTATTACAGTTGCATGTTCTTTTAGAATTTGAGGTTACTGGGGTGTTTAGTATTTTCATGTTGTGCTTTTTTATGATTTTTTCTAAGTTGTCACCACAACAATAGCTGAGTTTTAGTGTATTCTTATTGAAAATTTTATGGAGTATGCTGTTATTGGGGAAATGAGTGTTTATTAAGTTCAGGAATTTATTCCCTATTTTGGTTTTAGTTGAGTTGTTAAATGGAGGTGTATACCAGATAATTTTCCTATTTCTATTTTTGTTCCTATTAGGGTTATTTTGTGTAGTTGGAATATACTCTATTTTGGTATTTTTGTATCCACTCTCCTTTAGTGCTTTATTATAAAAGTTCTTATGTTTATTGAAGATATCTATATTGGAGGAGTTGTTGCTAATCCTTCTACTAATTGATTCTGGGATGTGTTTACTTACAGATCTAGGGTGGTTAGATAGTGGGTTGACATAAAGGGGGTAGGAATTATCCTTAGCATAGGGCTCATAAGTATCTCTATTGAGGTTGAAGGTAATATCGAGGAAATTGACCTGTTTAACATTTGATGTTATTTCAGCCTTTAGGCCTATTCGTTTCATTTCCTTGGATATTATTTTTTTGGTTTGTTCACATTTTTGTCCGTTTGTGTTTTTCACGTACATTAGGCCATCATCTCTGTAGAGGCCGATTGAATCGACTTCAAGATCTTTTGTTAGGTTGTATAGTAAGTACAGGCCAACCAAGTCTGTTACCTCGGCAGAGTCAAGAGAGCCCATAGATACATCGAATGAAGAGAAATGGTCTTTCTTTGTCCATTGTTCTTTGTTATTTATTAGTACTGTGGTCCGACATTTTTTGATTATGTTTATTTCGTCTTCCGAGATATTAGAGAGGAGAGTGGCGAATTCTATGACATTTTCGAAGAGTGCTTTGGTTATTGAGGGGTAGTAATTAACTATATCGAATTGTATGAAAGAGCATTTATCTTTATTTTTAATTCTATTGAACCAGCTTATGGTTTCTGCGGTATTGATCCACTGGTTTAAGTTGTAGGTGTTTTTAATTTGCTTATTTATTTTTTCTAAGATGTTTTTACTGATTTTGCCTATCTCTTGTCGGGTAGGATTAATAAGCCTGGTTTGAGGTTTAGTGTGGAAATTAGTTTTGTGGTCTTTTAATAGGATATATGCTTCTTTTGTTTTTAGTTTACCTACTCTATCACTAATCTTGAGTTTATCAGTTATAGTTTTACTATCTGAGTTGATTTTATCGATTAGGTTAAGATCAGATTTTTTATAATTTTTTGTGATATTTTGTGTAATTAAATTCTGGTATTTTGTTTTAGTAAGTTTGTAAAAGTTATGAGTTTTGTCTGCTTTTACTAGCACAAGTTTGGAGTTATTAATTTCATTAACCATGTTATCCAGTTTTTTCTGGAAATGGGTTTTTTTCTTATAGAAAGTTATATTTTTTATCATGTTATATAAGTCATCTTCAAAATTATCAAGTTGTTCGACCCGGGGGCCGTTACCTTTATTCTTGAATCCGTAGTAATCCGTTGAATTTTTTGTGGATCCTTTGAGGAAGAAATAGGCTTTCCATTTCATCCTTCTTAATAGTTCTTCTGTCTTCATGATCAGAATAGTAAGGTAATCCCGTTTGTTTATGGAAGGGATGTTCTTTAGGGATGTGTTGAGGTTAATTTTATCCATTTGGCAGGGTATAATCCAGCGGTTTGGAGAGTGCTCAACTGGTTAGGAGCAGAGTATAATTAACTTGTTACAAATATCCAGGGGGTATGAATCCGAAGGAAGTTGAAACCGGGTTTATGAGAGTGCTCAATGAAAATTCAGAGCAAAATATATATTTTTTGATTTTATTCCATTAATTATATATATATATATATTGGCAGCAAGTCATTTCTTATAAACGCGTAGTTAGAGACCAAGAGGTTTTCTCTCTTTACTCTTACTTGTTAATTTCTCGACTCGGCGAGCGATTCGTCGATTTTCTAGTGTTAATTGGTGGAGTATGACAGCTAAAGTTGTATCGTGGACCATTCCCATATATATATATATATATATATATATATATATATATATATATATATATATATATATATATATATATATATTTCATCGACAATATTACGGACTTACGGGGAGGGGTTATAAAAAAGACTCGTCAAAAAGCATGAATATCTCTTGTAGACAGTTGGCCATTCTTCTGCTATTGTCCTCTTAAGTCAGGAAACAGTTTCTGCAATATAATCACCGAGGGAATCTTTTTCGTTACAAATATCCAAATTGAAAAGTATCTTTTTTCTCTATTATCCATTATTAATATATCGTACGTTTGTTCGTTATTAATGTCTTGTACTTTAAAAAGACTCCCATGAAGAACGAAGCACAAAATATCGAAATGTACATCGGCAATTGATTACGCATACACGATAACATGCCAGACAGAAAAAGACTTTTGGAATTATGCATTCTTTTCTAATAATCGTCGAGGCGGCATCTGGTGCTAAACAATAAAAATGGACACAATAATGGACCTCTAGTACGTAATTCGATAGATGTGAAATGCAGACCGGATTCTGTAGACATTATGCGCAACAGAAAAATATTGATAAGAATAGGAAGATATACAAAAGTGTTGTATGATTGGAAATATATGTTTTAAAGCGAGCTTTTATGGAGAAACCTTTACAAATGTGCTGAGATAAAAGTTGTATTTATTGACGCATTTCAGATATACTTTCAGGTTTGGTCGTCATTCAATCCTCAAAGGTAAACAAGAATTTTAAATGTCGACGAACTCCGAATTAGTTATTTTTTAAATATTCGAGAAGTAGACGAAAACTATGCACACACACACACACACACACACACACACACACACACACATATATATATATATATATATATATATATATATATATATATATACAAGGATTCAATTAATTAGAACATTACAATTGTTCCAAGAATTAAAACATCAAGTCTAGTATGGCGTACGATCGTTTCCAAAACATTTTGGAAATACATTTTTTTTATTATTTTATAAATTAACAAAGCTACTCCAAAACGTCACTTCATCAGCGCCTTTAGCACCACGTCTTACAGAAATTCAAAGAAAAAGAAGAAATACCAAGCTCGTAGTATTGACAGAGACAAATATTAGAAAATTGATAAGTTACAAAAATAAAATAAAAGATACAAAGATAAAATGATAATAATAATAATACTAAAACTAAAAATAAAATATCAAACATAAAAAAGGAAAAAATAATAATAAAAAGATAAAAAATAAAAACAAAGTAAAATAAAAGTTAAAAACTTTTTAAAAATAAATATATATATATATATATATATATATATATATATATATATATATATATATATTTCGAAGGGTAAAAAATCAGCCATTGAAATAAGGCTCTTCGAACCCGGACGAACATTTATGTTGATTATACTTTGTGAGAAGTTGGATTTAGAATTCCCATACTATCATTGTATTGGAATGGTAACTTGTGAGCGGTATCTTTAATGATTTCGTTCTTTGTTTTTTTGTGGGGGGG
Source organism: Sepiola atlantica (assembly GCA_963556195.1). Classification (NCBI taxonomy): domain Eukaryota; kingdom Metazoa; phylum Mollusca; class Cephalopoda; order Sepiida; family Sepiolidae; genus Sepiola; species Sepiola atlantica. The sequence continues at coordinate 96,127,543 of OY744535.1, forward strand.
GATTTATTCATCATTGTGCCGGCCGACGTGAAAGTGTATTATCGCACATTGTTCCGGTTTTTTTGTTTTTTTTAATGTATTTGGGACCGATTATTTGCTTGTTGACTTGGTGGAAGAAATAATGCACGAGCTACTTTTCTAAGACTTTTTCTAGGACTTTCTTTTTTATCGTTGTTCTTCCTTGTTTTTTAATTTTAACTTTTATTTTTATTTTTTTCCTCTTCTCTTCTAAAGTGACCTCAACTATTGCAACGCCACATTATGTATTGTGGGCAGTTGAAACCAGTATTCAAGACATTTAATTTCCCTGATGATCTGCTAAGCAAGTAACTGCTTGGTAGTGAAACACGTGTAGGGAAAAAACATTTAATTTGAATAAATAATATTTGTAAGAAAAATATCTTTAATGGTGATCATTGGTGTCCTGAAAGGAATGTTTTGGTAAGCCTTCATAAAATCACATATATATATATATATATATATATATATATATATATATATATATATATATATATATATATATATATATGCAGCATTTTCTCTGTTATACAAATAGTGTTGAATATGACAGCCAAATTATAAAATATATAATATAAAATATTAAACATGCGACTTAAGAGATATGAGTAGCAGCTATTTCATTACATCCAGTATCTGAAATCTGTGCGTCCTAATCAGATCACTTCAAGGTTTAATTTACACAAAGACTCGGGAACAAACAAGGGACCTTTAGACCTCCAGGAGCAAGAAAACAGAAACATCATAAGGGACTAAAAATAACAGGATCACCGGAGGCACAGAATATGAGAATACAAGAGATCAAGACTGAAACAGTTACTGAATTGATAGCAGTAAGGTGACAATACAATAATGTAATATTTAAGTTCTAATACATTTTGAAACTTAATTTTAACAAACACTGACTTTGCAGCAATTCAAAGTGTGTATACATCTTTTTGAGAAACCCTGTAGATAGATTAGTTAGTTGAACCTCGTAACTTAGGATATACGAGTAACAGCCATAATTTTACTCATTAGACGTGTAATGCGAGGTCAAGGTAAATAGGAGCCGTTATTCTTCTGCTAGAAGTTACTTTTTGCTGGACTAAGAAAATGGAACTCGATTAGTAAAAAAAAATAAAATTAATCATTGTCTTCTTCAAGGATGTCAGGCTTCCAAGAAAAAAATCCAACAATATCTTAGCTTTTGACTCTCAAATAGTACTATATAACACTTCATACCTTATTTCAAGAAAACTGTATAACTTTCTATCCATTATTTGTATAAGGTTTCTTTTATCTTGGGGGGGGGGGAACAGTGCCAAATAATGGAAGAAAAGGCATTAATCCAGTTCAACACATGGTGAGCTCACAACTGCCAGGATAAAGCTTTCGCCATATTTAAAATTACTTTTTCTTTCTCAAAACTGATTTTTTTGTAGACAGTTCCTTCCTCACAACAAGGGAGATAACTACTTTAAATAATGTGTGCAGTTATTTTTTTTGCTGACAAATTTTGTTTAGTTTGTTTAGTCTTCAACAATATGTGGATCCTTTCCATTAACCTTGATCAATTCTGCACTGTAACAAATGCCCTGATCCGGCAAATGAAAAAGATCCACACTAGGATATACAGACATAAGTTGTCTCTCATATTCCGAATTTGTATATATATATATATATATATATATATATATATATATAAAATAATAACACGAAATTACATAATCATCGATGCAATAATTTATGTCAACCTTGTGGTGTTTTCAAGCATCCGATCCAGACGATTACATTCTTAAAACTGAAAAAAAGAATTGAATTCACACTCGACAATTCAAATATAATTGGAGAGAGATGGGGTAACAACTACTTAAAACACATTTAGAGAGAGGGGGAAATTTGAAGCATATCTAATCCTTAAGTATAAATTGAGGAGGGGGAATTGCATAATCAACTACAGACAATGACGGGGAGGTTGCTAGTCTGTTTATAAATTGTAAAATTGGGTATAGATGGTGATGGAAGAGGGGGGTCCTGTTTTTAAAAGAATGACACCTTTCGGTCAGCGTGTAGAATAATGATGAGTGGCAAAAATGAATCGTGGACGAGTCCATTGTGGGTGGGACGTCGAGAAAAAAAGAAAAGGCGACTTGGTAACTGTTAAAAAGGAGAAGGTCCCACAGTGCAAGGAGACTTTAAAGACGGCGGTTTCAAAAACGCGAAGAGCCGGAGCGCTTGGTGATCGGAGTATCGAAATACTGGAAGAATGCGAGTTTACCGATGTTTATGGAACCGATGAAGCGTTATAGGCTATGGTACACAATCCCGTCTTGCTGTTAGGCTTTCGTGTCCGCTGACTAAAAATGCTGCTGTTAAGCAAGTTGGTATGTGAAGGAATCCTCTGACTTTTACTTCATCAAAGTGCTTGTGGAACAATTGCTTCAGTTCACGCTCGGATAGACAATGCAGAGCAAATTGATTTCCAATCGGATGTATATACGAACAAGTTTCAAGCGGAAACCAAGTCTGTGACCTCAGCAAAAAACAGAATTTCATGAGACAAAAGTATGTCAAAAGATTGTTTCATATGTGTGCGCAGCCGGCGTAAACCATCCGGTGATGGGAAATAAAGAAAATCTAGTTTTTTCATATACGTTCTGTTCTTTGTCATTCTTGTTGGATCTTACATGGTACCCCGAATGAACAGGTAATGCAACACACGGACGTTCAAAATAACACATACGGGTCTTCCATTACAGACCATTTACTTAAAAACCCGTCGTGTGCTAGGAATTATAGCATGGACTCCTTCACCATACTCAGTCATGCTCACTCACTACATTCTAAAAATCTTGGAAACGATCAACGTTCGTTTAAAACGTATTTCTCTTTGTAAACAAAGAGAGTGTCCATTTGGACTAGATGTGATTGGTATTAAATATACATCACCCATTGTACATATACCATGACGCTATTTTAATTTTTTATCTATTCCCTCTTCTCGACCATATTTTAAAATCCGTCGTTTGTTTTTAAACCCCTCGATACAGCCTGTGTAAAGAGAGGGCGAAACCGGTCGGTTGGCTTTTTTTCTTTTGATTAACTCTAAATCATGAACGATAGAATTCGTCTACCCTTCATGTATGCATAATAAAATGTTGTACTCCCCAAAATATATATATATATATATATATATATATATATATGTATATATATATATATAAATAGTAATATATATATATATTTATATATATATAATTATATATATATAAATATATATATATATACGTATATATATATATTTATATATATATATTACTATTTCATGTATCTACATAAAGTTTTATAAGGAGATATGATTTTTTATGTATCCATTTTCAGCATATATATATATATATATATATATATATATATATATATATATATATATATATATATATATGAATATATATACATATATATATATATATAGTAATCCAGGTGAGGTAAAAATCCACAAGGTAGAAATCCAATGGAATAAAACCGGGCTTATAAAATAGTGCTCAATAAAAAAATATAGAGCTGTATTATTAATGATTTGTTATTAAAACATGTACAAAGTCTGCTACACTGGCATGCTCTTGATAGCTAGAGATCGATAACATCGAGATGCCAGTGTAGCAGACTTTGTACATGTTTTAATAAAAAATCATAAATCAATATATATATATATATATATATAGTCAAACATTATTAAATAACACAGAGTGTTTTAGCTTAATAAGACTTTTTTTCTTTTCTTTTTTTTGCATGGTTCATTTAGTGTTTCGGTCAAATAACTGTATTTAAGTTCCGTTGGTTTCTTGTTTTATTTTCCTTCCTTTTCCTAAGTACTTTCGATTTGATTCGTCAAATCATCTTCAGGCGGTGTTAGTATTAGTGTCTTTCTAAATATTTTTTTACTTTTGATTTTTGATTTATTATTATAACGGCTAGTAATTGACAACTTAAAAAAGACCGTCAATAATATTGAGATGTTCCATGAGGCGGAATAATGTCAGTCTCAAATTCTTAGCCATTAAGCAATTATATGTTTGAATTTTGAACTCGTTTAGAACGTAATCAAAGTTTTAGCGGTTAAGCATCAAACCTTTGAATCTTCCACGCTCTTAGAAAGTAATCATGCTCTCATGAAATATCCTGCCTAAATACACACAATATATATATATATATATAGATATATATATATAAATGAGTCAGAAGTTATGTTAGTTATATTGAAAAGAAATCAATAAAGTGCTCGATCGCAGAAGAGTGAGAGCTAATACAAATACTTTATTTGTATCTTATTTCCGTTTTTAACACAATGTTAACACTCCCCATTATCGCTACAAAAATATGATGTACACTCCAAACAAAAACAATGTACGAGCATCCTATTCTAACAAAACCCACTCTCTCCACCAGGCAAGTAATGTCAGTTAAGGTGGAGTGTGTTACGCGTCAAAGACAAACCAGATCGCAGATATTATTTCAGAGTTCTTCTAAACCTTAACTAGTTTCCATGTAAACGCTTTAGAGTCTAATCTACACTATAAGAGGATGCCCCCCCAAGAAATGCCATCCATTGAATTGTTAATAAAGGTCAGAAACCGTTCTGCAACCCGACCATATTTAGTAGAAATAAACTATGCCTGGCTTGTCCACCAAGGTTCGATCTTGATCTGTTACAGTATTTGTTTCATTGCTGTTCAATAAGTATGTCTGGTTACGACATACAAAATTGTCACTGTTGGCTGTGATGACGCCCTTCAGATCAGGAAGAGTCTGGGGATTCTCTAAGTCATTGACAATAGTGTAGGTTTGAATATAATAGAATGGCGATGAAACAGAGAATGTTGGATAGTCATGACTGAACTTTGGTTTATGACATAACAATTAGGACCGACGGGGATCCGGCACCTGGGGCGCACTAGCATGCATCTTGGTGATTATGCTAGACCCTACGTAGAAATAATCTTACACAGGTCGAGTTTAAACAGGTGGACAAAGTTTTGCAAAATCTTTTATCGCCAACGAAAAACATACGGGCAGGCGTGTCAGTATTATGTTAGTCGGGCGGGCTGAGCCGAAGTCAGAGATTGCCATCTAGAAGTTGTCACTATTAATTAGGGCAGAGATCTCATTCCCCCAGCGAGGAAAGGGATAATTGTTTTCTAGGTAGATGAAGCCTAAGCGAGGAATTTCAATTGCCCGTACCGCGCGTACCACCCAACCCAAAGCAACTCCGAGGGAGGAAGAAAGACTCAAGGTAAAAGGAAGAGGGACACAGAAAAAGGGATGGGAGAGGGAAAGGAGTAAGTAAGTATCGCCCACACCACCCACTCCCGAGAGAGGAAGAGGGATGTTTGAGAAAGAAAAGGTTTGACAATGCTCCCTTTCGGTAGGAGAAAGGACTTTGGATTTAGAACGAGAACACAGTTACACGGAGAGTCAGAGCCAGGACCCGGGGAAGTCCAGACGTGTCTGGACGCCTGGCTCGCATATCGATTCCAGGCATGCGTGACTGACGAAGTAAGGCCCGTCGTTTTAAGTAGACAAGTTAGTTTAACTTATGACTTAATTAAGAACTTGCAATCGTAAAGGGATCCGCAAACACAAAGAGAGAGAGAGAGAGAGACGGCGAGATACGTTAGCACCAGAGATATTACCAAAAATAAACTATACTTCAATGTTAAAATGACTCTTTCCTTTAATTGTTAATAATTATTTCATACCAAAAAGACTTCGCCGATGTTTGTTGAATTATTTATATTGTTGATCTGTTCTGCTTGAATAACCTTGCCTTCACAGGATCAACGAATCTACATCATGATCCAACCTAGAGGAGATTCGACCCACATCTTTTTTTATTGCCACTACGACGATCCTTGACCAAAAGAGTGTTCACGTTCTGGCAAGATCTCTGTGTAGTGAACCAGAGTCGTGGGCACAGATACACAGACGACGAGCGGGGTAATTGTTTATAACTGGCTCCATGACACGGTGACGAACGAGAGTGGGGTACCTGTTACAGGTGGACAAGTAAGGCATAGACTATAAAATTATGAATGAGAGAATGAAGAGAAGTAAAAATAGGAGATTAAATGCTTCACGGCAGCATTAGATAATTCAAACATTTCCCAGATAAAAGGCTTAGATTATAAATAATGTAAAGAAATACTATTTTTCTTGACATTAACAACATTTTTAAAAGCCTTTGCATATATTACGAAAAATATTATGCATATATATATATATATATATATATATATATATATATATATATAACACAAATATTTAGTATTTCTACACCTAGAAAAACACCTAGATGGGCACTGTAAGTGTAGTATTAACAGAGCATGACGTCGCTAGCTATACATGCATCGTTCCTCTCATTAAGTTGAACGCTTTTATGACGTCAAGCGGCCGAAATGAGTGTTAAAAGTATCACTGTTTATTTTTGCTATCAGGCGCTGTCCTAGTGGTTCTAGATATTGGAATTAAAGTTTAAAAATACTCGTAGCCCGGGGTTTCGAATAACGCGACCAGTAGTGAATAGTTATATCTCTATGCAGATGAGTTCGATTTATAAGGACGAAACGTATACGTACATAGATAATAAACAAAAAAACAAATATGATATATATATATATATATATATATATATATATATATATATATATATATATATAAAAGGAAAACGCAAGAGATAGTTTTTATATATTCATCAACGTTTCGTCTTTAATGTAAGACTTCCTCAGGATTATAATTTGAAGAAAAATGTCATTCAAGTACATCCAAGTTTAGGGTTGACATGGTTGAGAGATGAGGGAATGTAATAGCTACTATGAGCGCCGGAGGAGAGCCCAGGTGGGAGCGACCATTTGACATCTCCAGCCTAAGCTCTCCTTCGGCGCTCATAGTAGCCACGACTACTACATTCCCTCATCTCATCACCATGTCAACCCAAAATTTCGATGTACTTGCATGACATTTTTCTTCAAATTATCATCCTGAGGAAGTCTTACAATAAAGAAGAAACGTTGATGAATATATAAAAACTACTTCTTGGTGTTTCCTTTTTCATTCCCCATTACGTCGGATTACTCTCATCCTTTCTTTTTTCATATATATATATATATATATATATATATATATATATATATATATATTATGTAAATCATCTTTATTTAATATGCATTAAATAAGGTATACATTTCATTGAAATTTTAAGTTTTTGTGGACCTATGGTTTAAGTTTCAGTGTGTGTCTGAAATTTTGGAAATCAACATCATTTTTTTGTAATTTACCTATGATTTTAATTTCATTTGAATCTAAGGGAATACTGTTTTCAGTGGGGGGGGGGGGTATCCAGGGACTCCCAGCGTTGAAGTGATGTATTTCTTATATATATAGCCTATGACCTTCACTGAGAATGCAGTAGTCCACATGTCAATTTTCAAGCAATTCTGTCCAGCGGTTTTGGTGAACATAAGACACAAAAATCAGGCGGACACATATACACACAGAGTTAGTATTTTATATATATATATATATATATATATATATATATATATATATATATATATATATATATATATGAGAAAGGAAAGATGAAGGTAATCCGACGTAATGGGAAATGAAAAGGGAAAAACCAAAGGATGTTTTTTTTATGTATTCATCAACGTTTCGTTTTTATTTGTAAGACTTCCTCAAGCTTGTAATTTTAAGAAAAATGTCATAAAAGTACATGCAAATATTGGGTTGACATGATGGGTTAATGTACTTG
>OY744535.1:96140352-96197852 GCA_963556195.1 Sepiola atlantica
AGAATCAATTTGATATATTTCGAGAGATTTTTTTTCTTTCTTTTTTCTTATTCCTCTCCTTGTAAAAAATAAATAAAAGAAAAATCCCGGAGACCGAGAAAATGCCAGGAGCGCTGGGGGGTTTAACCGGAAGTGTTCAGGGTAAAGTATTCAGAGGAAAATTAAATAGATTCTTTTTTTTTTCTTAATATATATATATATATATATATATATATGTAATTGTATGTTGTTTCTATTTATTTAATTTTTATTTTTATTTATATATTTACTATTATTGTTATTGTTTTTTGGCTTTTTTTTTTACGTTGATTTTACCTATAATATATATGTTTGTCAACAGGCTGATTCCGGCATTAGATTTTAAATATGCTGTAGATAGCTGATTATTTGTTGTCGGTGCAGTATATTATAATTTAGTTATGCCTGGTTGAGTTTAATCCTTATTTATTGGTTTTAATTTACCTCTTTAGTGTCTTCTGTTTTAGGTATGGAAACTGACCGGTTTGCTGGTTAAAGGGAGACAAATCTGTTATTATTGGTATTAATTTATAAAGGGAATTCTGTTAATTGGCTTTGTTTGCTGAATTTATTTTTGGTATTAATTTATAAAGGGAATTCTGTTAATTGGCTTTGTTTGTTGAACTTATTTAACTAATGTAATGGTCAATTCTTAGTATAATGGATATGATTTGTGCAAATAGTGTTTATTATGGGGGGTGGGGGTATTATATTATTTCGGTTTTGTTTTGTTTTTGTTTTTGTTCTCCACACCTTACAGCATTGGACCTCCGCATTGCCTTCAACCTATTTAAAAACTTTTATTACATCTACTTTTCTTAGTGTTTCGTCCGAATTAAATTAATTTTGGGGCATAACTAGTTTATTATATTCACAACATCATATCAAAACACGAGGGTATTTGGCCTTTTTTTCTCCGTTCTACAGCATGTGTTCTAGATGGACTCCTTTTAGCTCCGTCCATTTCTTGAGGCGCAGAACGAAGTTGTCCATGACGTTCTTACAGACTGAATTGGGAATGGCTCTCATCTCCTCCCTGATGGCTTCCTTGAGTTCCGTGATGGTTCTGGGTTTCCTTGCGTACATTCTGTCCTTAAGATAGCCCCAAAAGAAATAATCCGGGGGGCTTAGGTCCGGGTTATGGGGTGGCCACTCAAAATTAGTCTTGATACTGATCACTCAGCCTCCGAAGTTCTCTTTCAGCCAATCTCAGGACAGGTTTGAGGTGTGAGAACTTGCTCCGTCTTGCTGGAACCAGAACTTGTCATGAGCGACGGGTAGAGGGTCTGGAGCTCACTCTTGAAGGTTTTGAGGACCTCCACACCGTGCACTTAGGAGAGTGCAGAGGCTTGGTGGCTACTTGAGGACCCCCACAAGACATTTGTCTTAGAGTTCGCCTTTCCGTCAAGATGGAAGTGGGCTTCATCTGAGGTCCAAAGGAGGTTAAGGAAACCTGGTGTCTCCTCGATCTTATCGAGCATCTTGACTGCCATAGCGTTCCTCTGCTTCTTGTCTGAGGCTGTAAGGGTCTGCAGCGTCTGTATTCTGTATGGGTAAGTCCTGATATTGTTCACCAGCACTCTCCTGCAAGTCTCACGGGAGATACCGATGGACTGACTTCGCTTACGCACAGAGAGTTTCGGACTCTCCTGGAGAGACTCTCTCACACTTTCGACCAGCTCGGCTGTCCGCTTCTTGGGACGTACCGAGTGGCTTGGACGGTTCTCACTGGCAGCGTTGAAGTTCTCCACGGTCCCATACTTCTCGAAGTGGTCCACCCAGTTCTGAATTCTGCTTTTGGGTGGAGCCTTTTCACATCCGAACTGATGCATGAAACTGTCCTGGGTTTTCTTAAACGAGCCTGTCTTGTAGTAAAATTTCACACAGTGTATTCTTTGTCCCAGCTCCCACTGAGGTTTTGGTGTACTCACGGTCGTGGATTCTGCAATGCCCTGTAAAATAAGGGCAATCGGTTAATAAATAAAGGGGATATCACATAAAATGTACAGGGGGCCCTTTTTTTTAGTCACGGCATTATCACGTTGACACACCGGTTCCCGTTAGATTACCGAAGTTAAGCAGCGTCGAACCTGGCCAGTACTAAATGGGTGACCATTTGGGAATACCAGGTGCTGTATGTGCTTTCTGCTTATCTCCGCATTGTTTTCAGTCGTCTTGTATTACTACTTGCCATTGGAATCAAGCAATGTCGACTCAGGAGAGCGGTTTGTGGAGATTGTGCAACCCTTGCAATTATAAATTCACGCGCGGGCAGCCCCTGGTGGGGCACTCATACGTCGAAATGACGACAGAGTCCATCATATATATATATATATATATATATATATATATATATATATATATATATATATATATATATATATATATATATGCAAGCATGTTTGGTTAAACAGTAGCGCCGGCTTCTGTTTATTTATTTTTGTATTTGTTTTTTCGATTCGTCGTACGACCGATTTGGTATTGTCGTCCATGTTGTATAAAAAATCGCCATATTTTCGCGAACGTTTTCGACCGACGTCGGTCATCTTCAGGCGGATGAATGAGTATGCAAAATAAAACATTGGTGAATTTATTAAGAAGACGTTTTTCAAAAACATTTCAATACCACTTCAACAGCGCTTCAACAACGAGCGTGGTGGATACTAGGTGTATTTACTTGAATAAACAACGTTTCCATTATGGGGAGACGAATACTGCAATATGAGATCCCAAGAATGGTTGTGTACTCCGTTAAAATATTCCTGAATTCATTTTTTGGGATGCTATGTGTTATCAAGTGATGGTAGATGGAACTTTGAGGGGAGGTGAATATGGCGATTTTTTATACAACATGGACGACAATACCAAATCGGTCGTACGACGAATCGAAAAAACAAATACAAAAAAATAAATAAACAGAAGCTGGCGCTACTGTTTAACAAAACATGCATGAGAGAAGGAATGCTGCCTAACTACACAAATATATATATATATATATATATATGCATGTATATATATGTATGTATATATATGTATATATGTATATATGTATATATATATGTATATAGAGACATATATATGTATATGTATATATATATATATAAATATATATATATATATATATATATATATATATATATATATATATATATTATTCTTTAACCCATTGATTAAAAAAAAATGTTATCATCATAGCAGATTATAGGGTACAACAGTAACATTATATTACTGTTTAGAACAGATTTTAAAATATAAAAATATTAAAATATATAAAAATATGCAAAGATTTTTTTAGTAAAGATTAACATGTTTGATGAAAAAATGTAAACATTTCCGAAATAACACATCCATGATATCATCTTCTTTTTTTCTAATATATAAAGTAGAGACGATTTTCCCGTGTACCTTCTCGGAGAATAGGAAAATAACCACATGCATCACAGGCTACTAAACTCACCATTACATAACACTTATTCACTCGAGCGTGTTTTAGTACATTTGTTATTCTTTTTTTCAAGCTAACACTAAATATTACATTCGGCCCGCCATCCACGACTCTCCAAAAAACCAACTCCATATAGGTGATAGCAAAAACTTTCCTCCCTAACAATTATGTACTGTCACTACACTCATCGACACCGGGAACTAATAAACACAGTTTACTTTTCACAAAACAGTCCGTCCTTATTTATTATTTGCCTGGTATAAATTACTACATAATATAAAGCAATACGCAAAGACTTAATGACCGATCCCGTTCACTCCGATGATTTTCCGCGAATATCAGATTACGTTCTTTCTCATTCTACCTATGATTTGGCCTATTTTCACATATATTTTTAAGTCGAAGCTGTGGCGCAGTGGTTAAGAATGCAGGCTTCATGATCGACTGTTTCAGCGTTCGATCCCATTCTACGCGGCCACTTTTTTCTTTTTATTTAATTCCAAACATTCGCCAACACGGTAACTATAGGACTTTTTTTATTCGACGTCATGCAATAGGTAGTACTTTTCCCGTACAACGCCGGGTGACGGGTTCCGCTAGTTAAGTAATGTTTTCAAAAGTCAGAATAGTAAAAAATCCGGTTTGGAAAATCAAGAAATTCAGGTCCGAGGTTTAAGTTCATTAAAAAAAGATGACCCCCCCCCCCCCCCCCAAATACAAGTGTTTACATTTCTAAAATTGGTAAAATCTCAAATAATAAGGAGGCACAGTTGTTTATATTTTCTTCCTTGGCAGAATAAAAAATGTTATGGTTTCAACCACAAATCGTAAATGGGAAAATTCGATTGTTTATTTCATTCTGTGTGGTATATTTTCATATAGTCATATTCAACCTCGTCCATGTTAACTGACTATTATACTAGAAACTGAAAGGGTTTTTTGGTGGAAAACACCCCGACTTCAATTTTCCTGTAACTACGATTACGTAAAACAAAGAGATATAACCACGAAATAAAGAGAGATTACCGCCAACATGTGCAGTGTAAAAAACTGCATTGATGACGTGCTACACACAGTGGCACCTGTTAACTGCCCAGTGCCTAGGCCAGTGACAACAAGATTATATATTTTCTTCGCGTGACTTTGTCCGGATTGTGTTGGGTAATCAGTGGTCGGAAAATTCTCAAATTAACTTAAAAACAAACCTAATCTTAACCTAAACCCTAGCATAATCCTAACTCTGTACTCTAACCATAACTGAACACTAACCCTAACCCTAACCCTAACCCGAAGCCTAAGCCTAACCCTAACCCTAAGCCTAACCCTAACCCTAACCCTAACCCTAACCCGAAGCCTAACCCTAACCCTAACCCTAACCCTAACCCTAACCTTAACCCTAACCCTAACCCTAACCCTAAACTTAACCCTAACCCTAACCCTAACCCTAACCCTAACCTTAACCCTAACCCTAACCCTAACCCTAACCTTAACCCTAACCCTAACCCTAACGTTAACTTAACCGTAACACTAACCTTCATCTGATCCTTTCCTAGCTCTGATCTAATCCTGAATCTAAACCTAACCAAACTAATGTTCACCCTAACCCTAACCCTAACCCTAACCCTAACTCTTAACAGTAACGTTAACCTAATGTTAACCATAGCAATGAACCTAAAACTAGCCCTAACCCTACCCTAAAACCTAATCCAACCCTAACAGGACTCACAAAAATCAGTCAAGAGTCGTTGTTGTTTTTTTGGCAAAACTCTTTTTTTTTCATTACTTAAGGACTCTTCTACCAAAGAATCGGCATTTTTTTATAGCTAAACGCGCCGATCGAATAGATCCAATATCCGCTCTTGTTATTATAATTTCACGTCCAAAAAATCTCTTGTTGGGTTGGCGCGCTAAAAATGGAACGTGTGATAAACTCGGCAGGTACTTCTGTCATGGAATCATGATGTCTTGTTAATTTTTTTACGAATCAAAATACAAAAAAAAACTGGTAAGCTGGTGATCCAAAATACGCGATTAACGATTAAAATATAAGAACAACATGTGGCCCGTTGGATCACTTATTGCGTTCGCGTTGTGTTCGTTATAAAAAGTGCGTTTGCATAATAAAAATATAACAAAATGAAATCAAAAATTAGTCGCTTTTTCTTCTCCCCCCCTCTCTCTCTCTCTCTCTCTCTCTCTCTATCTATCTATCTATATATATATATATATATATATATATATATATATCCACTTAAGAAGGATGGAAAGGATTTAGAAAAGCAAAAGTCAAATCTTTTTTTAATTCAGTTGCTCCGAGCAAGGTATATTCCGCAAAAAAGCAATTTATTCAAGTTAAATTTTTCCTTAAGCCAGGCTTTTCAAATATCAAAATCTTATCATCAGAGGAAATCGCTGGGATAGATAAGTTGGCAACGGCCAAGATTTAAAATTTGAAAAAGTAAAATAAAGATTGTAGGGAAAAAACACAAGGAAAAACTTTGCCCGAATGCAAGCAAATGTCCGATTGCAAAAAAGTCCGGTGTCGAAAAGTCCAGCGGAGAAAATGGCACGAGGAATGACATGAGAGGATTCAGAGTTAAGTTCCAAAAACTACATCTTCAGGTGCGGCGAAGATAGATAGAATCCAGAGGGTAAAAGGTCCAATAAAAAGCACGTTCGTGGATGCAACAAGGCTCAGTAAAACGTGAGGTGGAGAGTAAACGCCATTTAAAAAAGACTTCCTGGGCCGAAAATCATGGCAAAAAGACAGCGAATTAATATTTAAAGGCTAGGCCAAAATTCCAAATAGCCCGTTGAAAAACAAGACTAGTCTGAAGAATGGCAAAACTCATATGCGACCAGTAAGCAAGAAAGGAAAGCGTAGGGGGTGTGAGGGAGGAGAAGGGTGTGGGTGCGATGAATAAGTGCGACTTAAAACTAAGAGTGTGGATGTGAGGGGTATATCGCTTAAAGTTGAAAATGGATGTTAGCGCGAATTAGGGTTCAACTAGAAATGGGATAGAAGGGTGTGGGGGCAAGTCAATGAGTGCGAGGAGGGAGAATTAAAATACCAGAATGTATCGGGGGTGGGGGATATGAACAGGGGTATAGGGGGTTAGGTGTTTAATCAGATGACATTACTTATAAACAATGATGCAACATATATTTGAAGGGTAGAAATAAAATAAAAAATCATAAATAATAAAAATAAAAATTAAAAATTAAAGTAAAAAGAAAAATAATTAAATGAAAAAAATAATAAAATTAGTCTTAGGCTAGCAAGGAAAATGATGGATTAACAGATAAAGAAATATATAAATGAGGGAATAGTCGATAAAATTGGAATCCGGGAGTGAGTGTTAGAATAAGGAAAAGGTAATTTGACCTCGAGTAAATACTCGGAATGGAAATCCCCAAAGTGGTTAAAGATTCGGGTTGAAATAAAATATGTTGTTACGGGACGCTATATATATATATATATATATATATATATATATATATATATATATATATATATATATATATATATATTCTAACATAGTTCACCCCAACAAGGTAGGCCGCCACTGTAGACGTAAGGGGCAACTGAGAATTCGGGTGAAAGTTTGAGGCTTCATCCTGAATTAGGAGCTGTGCAACGAGATGTCTGTTCACATTAGTTTTAAATTTCTGCATGTCGGTACAGTCGGGGAAACAGGAAACAGGGAGGGAATTCCAAATGTCGGCAGCTCGAGGAAAGAAGCTATTGGAATAGAAACATCTCCGGCATCTGGGAACCTCCACAGTAAATGGATGAAATTTAGCTGATTGTCGGCGTGGTCTAGTGTATTTACGTCGCAGGGGGGGGGGCAGCAAGTTCTTCGGAGCACATTCTATTGAAGCACTTGTAAAACAAGCGCAAGGATGCAGCATTTCGGCGGTAGGGCAAGGGCTGGAGATTCGTGGATAGTGAGGGGCCTATCTGATTAGCGATTTTTTAAAAACCTTGTCTAAGAAAGGGCGACTAGTGGATGGTGCGCAAGCCAAGATGTGACAACAATACTCCATACATGAGAATATTGTCGCTTTGTAGAGATATAGGATACTGTCAGGCGAGAGAAGTTTTCTAGCATGGTAGAGGAGCCCCTTTTTTAGCAGCCTTGGTAATATCTTCTATTATATGTTCCAATTTATGTTATCTGTGAATATTAGCTAAATACTATAAATGCTTGTGGTGATATTCCCTTTTTTATAATTTAATATCCGTCTCTTTTATATAATAGCTAATTTTATTACTTTACAATCTTAATTAGAAAGAATGAAGAAAGAGTGGTAAGGGTTAGTGTTTGTGTTAGAAAAAAAGAGGGCTTAGGGTAAGGATTAGAGTTATAAAAAGAAGTGTTTTGGTTAGGGTTAGAAAAAAGAGGGGTTAGGGTTGGAATGAGGGTTAGGGTTAGGGTTTGAAAAAAAATGGAAGGAGGGTTAGGGTTTGGGTTAGAAAAAAAAGAGAGGTTAGGGTTAGAAAAAAGAGGGGTTAGGGTTAGAAAAAAGAGGGGTTATGGTTAGCGTTAGGGTTAGGGTTAAAGTTAGAAAAAAGAGGGGTTAGGGTTGGAATTAGGGTTAGGGTTAGGGTTTGAAAAAACAGAGGGGTTAGGGTGTGAATTGGGTTTAGGGTTAGGGTTAGAAAAAAAAGAGGGGTTAGGGTTGGAATTAGGGTTAGGGTTAGGGTTTGAAAAAAAGAGGAGTTAGGGTTAGAAAAAAAAGAAGGGTTAGGGTTAGGGTTAGGGTTAAGGTTAGAAAAAAAGAGGGGTTAGGGTAATGGTCAGGGTTAAAAAAGAGGGGTTATAGTTAGGGTTAGGGTTAAGGTTAGAAAAAAGAGGGGGTGCAACGGAAGCAAGACATAAACGACAGATCAAACAAAAGTGGGAGGAAAATTTTTTAAAACTTTTATTCACCTTCGAATAATGCACATTGCTACTAAGAGGCTACTAAAAGTTCGGGTCAAGTTTATAGGGGCATCCTAAACAGGGAGTTGTGCAGCGAAATGTTTGCTTACATTACATTTAAAGTTCTGCATGTTAGTACGGGCAGGGAAACAGTGAGCAGGGAAAGAATTCCAAAGTCAAGCTGTTTAAGGACAGCAGCTATTAAAGTAGACAAGTTTCCGGAATTTAGGGACCTCTACGGTGAAGGGGTGGAATTTTGCTGCTTGTCGTGTTGCTCGATGGGTTTTATGTTTTTAGGTTTACAAGTTCATCGGAGCAGTTTCCGTTGAAGTATTTGTAACACAAGTACATGGATGCTAAATTGCGGCGATGTGACAGGGGATAGAGCTTGGTAGACAGTGTGGGGCCTACAATACTACATGATTGCTTTAATAGTGTTAATTAATTATAAGGTATTTATTTTTATTAATAAAAGGTGAAATTATAAATGTTTCAGCGTGTTTAATTATATTACATTCTACGTATATTTCAAGAACGAAATGCATCTTTGTATACCCATAGTCGAAACTCAGTGACCCCTTTTAAAAAACATGTGGTGCGAAATAAAAATATATTTTCAAGTCCACTCTCTGTAGAAAAAAATACTTAAACAGTTGAAAGTAAATGTAAGAAACATTAAATGCCTTGATAGCTTTAAAATACGAGTTGCGTCTTTTTTTTTTCATTCACAACTTTTGGGAGTTATCTCATTCTAAATATGATGACTGACTTTCGACTATGGGTATATAATCAAAAAATATTTCGGATTTGAAATGGAGGAGCCTATAAAGTCAATGAAATATACCTAAGAAGTCGATTTCTGAAAATGAAATAAATATTCTATATTAACATTTAAGTTCTATAAAGCAACCGTTCACCCGTGCATGGAGTATTGTTCCCAGATCTGGGCTGGTGCACCAACCACTAGTCTTTCCATCTTGGAAAGTGCTCAAAAAAGAGTGTCTTACGTAACAGGTACCGCGCATCTTCACCAAGCTCCATTCCTTGTCCCATCGCCGCAATATTGCATCGCTGTACTTTTTTTACAGGTACTTCCACGCAATGTGCCCCGACAAACTTACTGCACCTGTATCCCCTAAACGTAAATACTCCCGACAAACTCAACTAGAAGCAAAATCCTCCCCCTTCACTGTAGAAGTCCCTAGGTGACAAACTATGTTATACTCTTATAGCGTCTTTGCTTCGGACCGCTTTTCTATGGAAATCCCTCACTGCTCTCTTTCGCTTACTATCTCTCTCTCTCTGTCTCTGTCTCTTTCAATCTCCCCCTCTCTCTCACTTTTTCACCCCCTCTCTCTCTCTCTTTCTCTGTCTCTCTCTTCTACTTTTTCTCTTTCTTTGTCTAGTTTTCTCTTTTCTTTCTCTTTTTTCTCTCTTTATCTCTTTTGTTCTTTCTCTTTCTCTTTCTCTCTCTCTTTTCTCTTTCTTTCTCTCTTTCTCTCTCTTTCTCTCTCTTTCTCTCTCTCTCTTTTATTCTCTCTTTCTTTCTCTCTCTCTTTCTCTCTCTTTCTCTCTCTCTTTCTTTCTCTCTCTCTTTCTCTCTCTCTTTCTCTCTCTCTTTCTCTCTCTTTCTCTCTCTCTCTTTCTCTCTCTCTTTCTCTCAATCTCTCTCTGTCTCTCTCTCTCTTTCTCTCGCTTTCTCTCTCTTTCTTTTCTTTCTCTTTCCCTCTCTCTTTCTTTCTCTCTTTCTCTCCCTCTCTCTCTCTTTCTCTTTCTCTCTCTTTCTCTCTCTTTCTCTCTTTCTCTCTCTCTTTCTCTTTCTCTCTCTTTCTCTCTTTATCTCTCTCTTTCTCTTTCTCTCTTTCTCATTTCTCTCTCTTTCGTTCGCTCTTTCTCTCTCAATTTCTCTCTTTATTCGATCTGTTTTTTTTCTCTCTCTATCTCTATTTCTATTCCTCTCTATCTTTTTCCTCACCTTTTTCGCTCTTGGTCTCTGTCGCTTTCTGTTTCGCTGTTTTTCTATCATTCATCTCTCTTTCTCGATATATATATATATATATATATATATATATATATATATATATATATATATATATCCCTCTCTCTCTCTCTCGCGCGCGCTCGTGAATACTTTGAAAACGTGACAAGCCAACACAACTTTAAATACATGTTTTGTACTAATCGGTCACCGCTTATCAAGGCCTAAAGGTCACTCAAGGAGAACAGTTAATGAGTTTGTTAAGTAGACGGTGATGTTTTTTTATGGAAATCACTCCAGACAAGGCATGAAGCCACTTGATGTAAGGAGCTAAAACAAATAGTATTCAAAGTCCCAAAACAAGCAAACGATAAGTGTTAGATGGATAGATTCTGACTCAGAAAACAGCAATTATTCCCCCTTTGTCAGAAACATAGTTTATCAAATGTGAGGACTCAAAGACAAAATAAAGGAAATGAGAGTTACAAGGCTGCCGAAAGTTAAGCCAAGTTAGTCACGTTCTACTCTCGTTATGGTAACGAGAGATGAGAGATTGGTGACGAGTTATTAGAGATTGTGACTATTGTTGAACTTGGGCAGAAGTTTATTATTCAAGAGGACGGCTCAAAAAGAATGTATTTATTCTTGACTTGAAAACGACTATGCTGTTGTCATCTGGGAAGCAGCTCTGCGGTATTGTGTTCCACAAGAAGGAAACTCTGCTCATTGAAGCTCCGTTTAGTTTAAGGTACACAGAGAAAAATAAAGCTAATCACTCTTTTTTATTCCCAGTTTTTTTTTTGTCATGGTCTTCCCTCTTTTTAAGTCTTGAAGGAATCTCTTGTTCTTTCTCTGAACACTTCCCCGACCAAACCGTTAAAAAAAATCAATAAAAGGCGGCAAGCCGCATCGATTGCGCAAGTGAATGTCGAGTGCATCGCGCGATTTCTCAACAACAGGACAGCTTTGACAGAATGGACATCGGACGATGAAATCATTTTTTATTTGTCATCCCCAGGAGATAGGCAAACAAACAAACAAAAAACAAGAAACCATGTCCCTCTTTAGAACTGCACTCCTCAAATAACCTAAAGAAACGACAGAAAGGCGTGTTTTACTTCAAGGCTTCCTTTCAGCATTCAACTCTTTAGACGCGAAAAAAATGCAGCGCCATTTTGTTTTTAGTCGTCACGAAATAAAATATCTCCTGATTCAACAAAAGGAATAAATAAAATAGATTCCTTGGCTTTACAATTAATTATTTAATCCGATCGGAGTTCTAATACGAATTATTACCGGTGATCGCTCACTGGCAACAAGAAATGGTATTCCCCAGAATCTGAGTGACAAAGAGTCTCGCAAAATTGCCGCAACACTCGTTTATAATTGAGTTATCTCTGATAGCAATCGTTGGTTTTCTCTGGAATCTGAGTGACAATAAGTCTCCTTAGTATTTGAGTAGACTAAGTGCCCTTCCAGTCCAGCTCAGGGTGCTGCGCTTCATCCTCGCTATTTCAATTCTCCGTGACTGTTGATTACGATTTTCCATAACCGCCATCGATAGTTTTTTTTTTACTAATGGGTTACAACTTATGAAAGCTCGCAACCCTAACCCTTAACCCTAACCCCTAACCCCTAAACATAACCATGACCATAACCCTAACCATAACCTTAACCCCTAACCCTAACCCTAACCTTAACCCCTAACCCCTAGCCCCTAACCCTAACCGTAACAATTAACATAAGCCCTAACCCTACCCCTAACCCTTAAGCCTACCCCCTAACCCATAATCATAACCATAACCCCTAACCCTAACATGGATCTAACTATACCACTAACCATTAACCCCTAACACAACCCTCACCCCTAAACCGTAATTCTAACTATTTGTTCTGGGTTAGAGTTAGGGGTTAGAGTATTTGTTCTGAGTTGGGTAAGGGTTAGGGTTAAAGTATTTGTTCTGGGTTAGGTTTAGGGGTTAGAGTATTGTTCTGGGTTGGGTAAGGGTTAGGGTTAGGGTTAAAGTATTTGTTCTGGTTAGGGTTAGAGTTAAAGTGTTTGTTACGGGTTAGGTTGAGGGTTAGGGTTAAACTATTTGTTCTGGTTTAGGGTTAGGGTTAAACAAATTTTCTACGTTAGGGTTAGGGTTAAAGTATTTGTTCTGAGTAGTAGTTAGGGCTTAGAGTATTTGTTTAGAATTGGGTTAGGGTTAGGGTTAAAGTATTTGTTCTGAGTTAGGGTTAGGGTTAAAGTATTTGTTCTGATTAGGGTTAGGGTAAAAGTATTTGTTGAGGGTTAGGGTTAGGGTTAAAGTATTTGTTCTGTGTTAGATTCAGGGTTTAGAGTATTAGTTCTGGGTTTGGTTAGGGTTAGCGTTAAAGTATTTGTTCTGGGTTAGGGTTAGAGTTAAAGTATTTGTTTAGGGTTCGGTTGATGGTTAGAGTTAAACTATTTTGTTTGGGTTAGAGTAAGGGTTAAACTATTTGTTCTGGGTTAGGGTTAGGGTTAAACTATTTTTTCTACGTTAGGGGTTGGATTAAAGTATTTGTTCTGAGTAGTAGTTATGGGTTAGAGTATTTGTTTAGAGTTGGGTTAGGGTTAAAGTATTTGTTCTGGGTTAGGGTTAGGATTAAAGTATTTGTTCTGGGTTAGGGTTAGGGTTTAAGTATGTGTTCTGGGTTAGGGTTAGGGTTAAAGTATTTGTTCTGTGTTATGGTTAGGGTTAAAGTATTTGTTCTGGGTTAGGGTTAGGGTTAAAGTATGTGTTCTGGGTTAGGGTTAGGATTAAAGTATTTGTTCTGGGTTAGGGTTAGGGTTAAAGTATGTGTTCTGGGTTAGGGTTAGGGTTAAAGTATTTGTTCTGGGTTATGGTTAGGGTTAAAGTATTTGTTCTGGGTTAGGGTTAGGGTTAAAGTATGTGTACTGGGTTGGGGTTAGTGTTAAAGTATGTGTTCTGGTTAGGGTTAGGGTTAATGTATTTGTTCTGAGTTAGGGTTAGGGTTAAAGTATTAGTTCTCGGTTAGGGTTAGGGTTAAAGTATGTGTTCTGGGTTAGGGTTAGGGTTAAAGTATTTGTTCTGGATGAGGGTTATGGTCAAAGTATGTGTTCTGGGTTAGGGTTAGGGTTACAGTGTGTGTTCTGGGTAAGGTTTAGGGTTTAAGTATTTGTTCTGGGTAAGGGTTAGAGTTAAAGTATGTTTTCTGGGGTAGGGTTAGGGTTAAAGTATATGTTCTGGGTTAGGGTTAGGGTTAAAGTATTTGTTCTGGGTTAGGGTTAGGGTTAGGGTTAGAGTATGTGTTCTGGGTATGGGTTAGGTTAAAGTATGTGTTCTGGGTTAGGGTTAGGGTTAAAGTATTTGTTCTGGGTTAGGGTTAGGGTTAGGGTTAGGGTTAAAGTATTTGTTCTGGGTTAGGGTTAGGGTTAAAGTATTTGTTCTGGTTTAGGGTTAGGGTTAGGGTTAGGGTTAAAGTATTTGTTCTGGGTTAGGGTTAGGGTTAGGGGTAAAGTATTTGTTCTGGGTTAGGGTTAGGGTTAAAGTATGTGTTCTGGCTTAGGGTTAGGGTTAAAGTATGTGTTCTGGGTTAGGGTTAGGGTTAGGGTTAGGGTTAGGGTTAAAGTATTTGTTCTGGGTTAGAGTCAGGGGTTAGAGTATTTGTTCTTGGTTTGGTTAGGGTTAGGGTTAAAGTATTTGTTCTGGGTTAGAGTCAGGGGTTAGAGTATTTGTTCTTGGTTTGGTTAGGGTTAGGGTTAAAGTATTTGTTCTGGGTTAAGGTTTAAGTTAAAGTATTTGTTAAGGGATAGGTTGAGGGTTAGGGTACCACTATTTTGTCTGGGTTTGAGTTAGAGTTTAACTATTTGTTCTGGGTTAGGGTTAGGGTTAAACTATTTTTCTACGTAAGGGTTAGGGTTACAGTATATGTTCTGAGTAGTAGTTAATGGTTAGAGTATTTGTTTAGAGTTGTGTTAGTGTTAGGGTTAAAGTAATTGTTCTAAGTAAGGGTTAGGGTAAAGTATTTGTTCTGGGTTAGGGTTAATGTTAAAGTATTTGTTCTAGGTTAGGGTTAGGGTTAAAGTATGTGTCCGAATTTAGGGTTAGGGTTAAAGTATTTTTTCTGGGTTAGGGTTAAGGTTAAAGTATGTGTTCTGGGTTAGGGTTAGGGTTAAAGTATTTGTTCTGGGTTAGGGTTAGGGTTAAAGTAATTTTTCTGGGTTAGGGTTAGGTTAAAGTATGTGTTCTGGGTCAGGGTTAGGGTTAAAGTATGTGTTCTGGGTCAGGGTTAGGGTTAAAGTATTTGTTCTGGGTAAGGGTTAGGGTTAAAGTATTTGTTTTGGGTCAGGGTTAGGGTTAAAGTATTTGTTCTGAGTTATGGTTAGGGTTAGGGTTAGAGTATGTGTTCTGGGTTAGGGTTAGGGTTAAAGTATGTGTTCTGGGTTAGGGTTAGAGTTAAAGTATTTGTTCTGGGTTAGGGTTAGGGTTAAAGTATGTGTTCTGGGTCAGGGTTAGGGTTAAAGTATTTGTTCTGGATTAGGGTTAGGGTTAAAGTATTTGTTCTGAGTTATGGTTAGGGTTAAAGTATTTGTTCTGGGTTATGGTTAGGGTTAGGGTTAGAGTATGTGTTCTGGGTTAGGGTTAGGGTTAAAGTATGTGTTCTGCGTTAGGGTTAGGGTTAAAGTATTTGTTCTGGGTTAGGGTAAGGGTTAAAGTATTTGTTCTGAGTTATGGTTAGGGTTAGAGTATTTGTTCTGGGTTAGGGTTAGGGTTTAAGTATGTGTTCTGGGTTAGGGTTAGGGTTAAATTATGTGTTCCGGGTTAGGGTTAGGGTTAAAGTATGTGTTCTGGGTTAGGGTTAGGGTTAGAGTATTTGTTCTGGGTGTGGTTAGGGTTAGGGTGTAAATATTTGTACTCGGTTATGATAGGGGAAGGCTAAACTATGTGTTCTAGGGGCTACTTAGACATGTTTGCATGGTCAGAGTGCGATTCCTATTGTGAGCTTTCCTAGCATCCTTACCTAAAGGCAGTGTGCCAAATCTCGCGCCTGAAGGGCAAATACCTTCCCCGCATAACTAGTTCCTAACAAAGACACGAATCAATGCGAAATTTTTTAATTCGAAGCTCGACTATTTTTAAGAAAAATCAAATGATGTACTAATATTATACTCATCGCATGTATGTTAAAAGATCTGTTTTTACTCTGTAACACTATATATTCCATTATAATGTATGAAATAGAAAGAGATAAACTGCGTTAAATTCAGTTTGTTCACTTCTTACATATGATCGTAATGCATCCGATTTTGAGCAGCCTGTCTGGGAAGGAGCATTGCGGAGTTACACTTTAGTTATCATAACTGACAGGTCCACTCTGACCGGGTTTGAGTTAGGGGTTAGGGGTCACCTCTATGCTACCCTCGAATTCATGATTTCTATGATTTTGTTCGTTAACCTTATTCTTCAACCCTATCAACAACTCAAGTTCTTCTACAACCGTATTGGCTATAACAAAACCGAATCTAATGGTGGGAACCGAATTTGCGAACTTTTCGGCGTGCCCAGTCACGCGTAAATTGCCACTTTTCCACTTAAAAAGAAACCATTCTTTACGGAATATGTGTTTACAAAATAAACGCCTATAATAATAATAGAATGTGTATAAGACTTGATCTGTTTTCTGATTCACAGCTACGTTACCGGATCCAACACTATACCATAATCAAAAGAAACCATTCCGCAGTTTTAGCCGCACTCTTTGACTGTTTTTCTGAAGCGACGGGGCCCTTTTCAGCAAGTGGTTTTTATGTAGCAATGGTGTGATTTGCCCATGAATGCTATCACACCAAATGTCTTTTCCTGACCCACTCTGCCCAACAGTAGAGTGATCTCCGCTGTGGTTTGTGTTCTGGGTGTATCTGTGCAACGTCTGATAGTTCATCGACGCGCGCTGTTGAGGAGAGCAAAACAGGGAAATAATGCAACAATTTTAGAAACAAATCTACACTCCAGTCATCGACTAATAATATGTAAAGTTCCGGCATAAAATTACCAAATACGTCGTAGAACAGTATGTTCGACTCGGCGTTTAATTTGTCGATTCTAACTGTATCGACTTTGCCTGTAATTGAATCCAACCATTTTATTGAATCTTTTTTTCGAACGGTGAAATGTAGTTTTATTCTTATCGTTTATCTCTCTCTCTCTCTCTTTCTCTCTCTCTCTTTCTCTCTCTCTCTCTAACTATCTCTAACTATCTCTAACTATCTCTCACTTTCATTCTGTCTGTACCTTTTTATATTTTTCTAGTTTCTTACTGCCCTTCTCTCTCTCTCTCTCTCTCTCTCTTTCTCTCTCACTTTCTCCCTCTCTCTCTATTTCTCTCTCTCTCTTTCTCCCTCTCTCTCTTTCTCTCTCTCTCTCTTTCATTCTGTCTGTACCTTGATATCGTTATTTTCTTCTTCCTCTATGTCCTTCTTTCGTTCTCTCTCTCTCTATCTATCTATCTATCTATCTATCTCTGTACTATTTTTATTTTTCTCGTTCTCTATGTCTTTCTCTCTCTCTCTCTCTTTCATTCTGTCTGTATCTTTATATAATTATTTTCTTCTTTATGTCCTTCTTTCTCTCTCTCTCTCTCTCTCTATCTATCTATCTATCTCTGTACTATTTTTATTTTTATTTTTTTCGTTCTCTATGTCTTTCTCTCTCTCTCTCTCTCTCTCTCTCTCTTTCATTCTGTCTGTATCTTTATATAATTATTTTCTTCGTTATGTCCTTCTTTCGCTCTCTCTCTCTCTCTCTCTCTATCTATCTATCTCTGTACTATTTTTATTTTTATTTTTTTCGTTCTCTATGTCTTTCTCTCTCTCTCTCTCTCTTTCATTCTGTCTGTATCTTTATATAATTATTTTCTTCTTTATGTCCTTCTTTCTCTCTCTCTCTCTCTCTCTCTATCTATCTATCTCTGTACTATTTTTATTTTTATTTTATTCGTTCTCTATGTCCTTCTTTCTCTCTCATTATATCTCTATCCCTCTCCTTCTTTTTCTCAGTCCGTTTTTTTTCTTTTTTTCATTTTTCTTTTCCTCTTTTTCTTTTTTCTGCCCCCCCTCTCTCTCTCTCTCTTTCTCTGCATCTTTTCTATTTTCCTAATCTTAGTTACCATTTCTTTTTACTACTGTCTCATGTTCTCTCTCTCTTTCACTCACTCACTCTGTCTATCACTCTCTTTTTTCTTTTTTCTTCTTCTTCTAACCTTATATATTTCTTTTTGTCTATCCTTCTTTCTTTTCTCTCTATTTCTGTATATTTCTCTCTACTTGTCCCCTCCTCTTTCATTTCCTTACCTCCCCTATTTCTCTCTCCTTCTCTCACTTCTTCTCTCTCTCTCCATCTCTCCTTTTTAATCTTTCTCCATCGTTATTTTTCATCATGTTTCCCTTTTTGTCTGTATCTTTTATTTTGCCTCCCATTTCTTTCCTTCTGTATTTTCTGTCTCTCTCTACTCCTCCTTTCTCTCCTTCTTTCTGTCTCATACATTCTTTCTCCTCCCTTCTTCTCTTTTCTTTCTTTTTGTTTTCTTTCCTTCTCCCTATACGCTGATATACGTATCTTTGCCAAACAATTTCAACAGTAGATGAACGACCCAGTTCCGTCTAACTCTACGGAATCCTATTTGTGCTAACAAATATGATGTTCCCATTACATTCAGCCAACCCCCCTCCTCTACACTGGCTTTTCTTCTCCGACGCGCTGTCTTCATTCCTCCTAATTTCCAATTATCGTCCGTAGCTGAAGTTGTACAAATTGACAGGTTTTGCAAAACAACTTTTCCATTATCTTACGCTTCTGCGTGTGTTTTTTTACTCGCCGTATCTCCACCCTCTTTTCCTTATCCACACAACGTTGGATCCAATTTGGTTCGTCGAATTTGTAGAAATTGCGCGGGGGTTTAGGAGCAATGGTGTTGCTTCCTGCGTCTGTTTTATGGAATATCAAAAGATATCCCGCCATTTCATAACCAAACGCAATACGCATTGTAAACAGTCAAGTGTATACGCTTAATTGAACATAAGATGCTGTTTTACATATAAGTGGAAGGGACAGTGCGGATGTATACCAACGCTATATCTACCGAAATGGACGTGATATTTCAGCTAGGATTTGAACTCGCACATTCTGATTTCGGAATCAGGGATTGCATTCTTTAAGTCAATAAGACACGCTTCTTCCTTAGAAGAAGAAGAAGAAGAAGAAGAAGAAGAAGAAGAAGAAGAAGAAGAAGAAGAGGAAGAAGAAGAAGAAAGTGAAGGAGATGAAAAAGAAAAAAGAAAAAGAAGAAAAAGAAGAAAGAAGAAAAAGAAAAAGAAGAAAGACAAAGAAGAAAGAAGAAGATGAAGAAGAAAAAGAAGAAAGAAGAACAGGAAGAAGAAGAAAAAGATGAAGAAGACGAAAAAGAAGAATAAAAAGAAGAAGAAAAAGAAGAAAAAGAAGAAGAAGATGAAGAAAATCTTGTACGGACTCACTCGTAAGGATTCGAAGAAACTGCAAAGCGTTGCAAGGGTGTTGTGATTAGGGGTTTCGGACGAGCATTGTCAACCCCGATGGTAGCCATGCATCAGTACTGTAGACGATCCTATAACCATGACAGGATAATATATCTTCTCCGTGTGTAGCAAACTGGTGGGGCACTTGCCCGTGTGTGGAGAGCTTCGCGTGACGACAGGGCTTTATCAAACCTTGCTCCACAACTGTCAACCAGGATAGGGATAGCAATGTTAGCGATGCTCGTCTGGAGTGTACGATAGAAGACACAATAGTCCGGATACAGCAATCAGATTCCGTCCAAGGAAAGTTGTGCGTGGGCTCAAAGGAACTAAGAGTGTGTGTGATCGCATGCTTGGTGGCTGTAGGCGTCGCTCTTGATGCCGATGGCACCTCATTGAAGATACGTGCTGATTGCGACCAACAAAGGATACCCAACATATAAACGTGGTAGAGGTGGATGCCGAACAACAAGAATTAAACAGCATTTTACACATAAAACTGACTGTGTGTGTGTGTTTGTATGTGTGTATGTTTGTGTATGTGTGTGTATGTTTGTGTGTGTGTATGTGTGTGTATGTGTGTGTATGTGTGTGTATGTGTGTGTGTGTGTATGTGTGTGTATGTTTGTGTGTGTACAACTGGGTGACCCATGGCCTTCTTGGAAAGTCTCGCTGGTGCAGCGAGTGTTGTATTATGACGGGCCCAGTATTTTAAACGGGTAGATTAGCTAGTATGAGTTGTGAATTGAGTGAAAGAAATATCATTAAGTAAAAAATAGGTGCATTGTGGTTTGGTTTGGTAGTTTTGTTTTACGGCATATCAACCCTTTTTGGGTTATTTAATGCCGAATCTGGTCATTATAGTAAAAGATTTATGCTTCAAGTTCTAAAAATAAAAT
This sequence comes from Sepiola atlantica, assembly GCA_963556195.1. Taxonomy (NCBI): domain Eukaryota; kingdom Metazoa; phylum Mollusca; class Cephalopoda; order Sepiida; family Sepiolidae; genus Sepiola; species Sepiola atlantica. Next base: position 96,160,157 of record OY744535.1, read on the forward strand.
AAAAAAGGGGAGGGAGAAAGGGAGAGGGGCTGTTGTTTTTGTTTTTGGTTTTGTAGAACATAATTAAGTTTTACAAAAAAAAAAAAAAGAAGAAAAACAAAAAACGTCAATGTAGGTGAATTTCGTCTCAGGGAGCCACAGGGCAGCCTGATCTGGTATCACCAGAGGTGCATTGTGATTTTGGGACAAAAAAACCATGATTCATTAGTGAATCATTTTTTAAAGTCATAACAAATTTGAGGTATGGGAAATGCTCAGATCCAGAGGTCAGAAAGACATGAGTGACGGTAATATTTTGCACGTTGGGTCCACGTGAACAGATGACGTCACTCCTCCCTTTGGTGTGAGAAATTAGTTTTTCAATCAGTCTGCGATGGGAGTTTGAGGCGGCCACGTCGTTTCGAGAAAGCGGGCGAATTTGTTCCAGAGACGTAGACGAGAATAATTTAAGACGGCGTCTCTAAAAATGTAACAGAAATCGGGATCTCGCCTCATCTAGAAGCAGATAGGAATTAACTATAGAAAAGAGTAAACAGAAGCACATTAACCGACCACTCTCTCCCGACTGAGTAAAAGAAGACCAAACCAATAAATCGTTGACGACTCTCTGAAAGTATCGTCGAAGTCCTTTCTTTCCCGTGGGAAGCACTTTCAGTTTCAGGTGACCGATGCTCCACGCCAACCAACAGAAGGCCACGAGACGATGGAAGATAAACCCACGACAAAGCTATCGACAACGAAGAGATCCGGCCTAATTAATTAACACATGGGGGTCTAACCCGAACCCTAACCCTAACCCTAACCCTAACCCTAACCCTAACCCTAACCCTAAACTTAACCCTAACCCTAACCCTAACCCTAACCCTAACCCTAACCTTAACCCTAACCTTAACCCTAACCCTAACCCCAACCCTAACATTAACCCATACCCTAACCCTAACCCTAACCCTAAACCTAACCCTAACACTAAACTTAACCTTAACCCTAACCCTAACCCTAAACTTAACCCTAACCCTAACCCTAACGCTAACCTTAACCCTAACCCTAACCCCAACCCTAACGCTAACCCTAACCCTCTCCTTTATCGAGCGAGTAATTTTCATAAAATTCCAGAAATACATGCGTTTTTCGCGTCGGTCGTTAACTAAATTTCGAGTGACAAAGTCAGAGGTGAATATACGTCAGAATGTTGATACAGAAGCAAAGACAACAAAACCCTAACCTCAACCCTAATCCTAACCCTAACCTTAACCATAATTCTAACCCTACCCTTAAGCCTAACACTAACCCTAACCCTAACCCTAACCTTAACCCTAACCCTAACCCTAACACTAATCCTAAGCCTGAACCTAAACTTAACCTAAACCCTAACCCTAACCCCAACCCTAACCTTTACTCGAACCCTAACCCTAACCCTAACCTTAACCCTAACCCTAACTTTAACCCTAACCCTAACCCTAACCCTAACTCTAACCCTAACCCTGACCCTAACCCTAACCTTAACCCTAACCTTTACCCTAACCCTTATCCTAACTCTAACCCTAACCCTGAGCCTAAACCTAACCTTAACCCTAACCCTAACCCTAACCTTAACCCTCACCTTAACCTTAACCCTAACCTTAACCCTAACCCTAACACAAACCTTAAACCATACCCTAACCCTAACCCTAACCCTACCCTAACCCTAACCCTAACCCTAACCCTAACATTTACCCTAACCCTAACCCTAACCTTAACCCTAACCCTAACCCTAACCCTAACCTTAAGCCTAATCACAACCTTTACCCTAACCCTAACCCTAACCCTAACCCTTATCCTAACCTTAATCCTAACACTAACCCTAAATCTTACCCTAACCCTAACCCTAACCCTAACCCTTACCCTAATCCTAACCCTAACCTTAACCTTTACCCTAAGTCAGAAAATTTTAAAATAGAAAAAGAAAACAATGAAAAAATGAAATAAAAAAAAAACAAATTTGCTTGTATCGTTGTTTGTTACATATAAAAAATTGAAAAATTATAATTTTTTGATAATTTTTTGTTTCACTAAAATTTTTTTTATTAAATTTGCTCAACAATAATTCCCTTGACAAAAATAAAAAAAAATGAACATCTAATTAATAATAGTTAATAATAATTAATAATAGTTAATAATAATAAATAATAGTTGTTTAGCTTTGTTCGTTCTTTAGTTTTATATATGTGCTTTACTTTTACTTTCTTCGTCTAACTTTTCTTATTTGCAACTTTCCTTGAATTTATCGTCTGCCAGTCTTCGCATCGGCTACTCTCGGGCGTTTGGGTAACCTGCCCGAACGTTGACGACGCGAAGTCACGGAAAAGCGGGTCGTTTTCTATAGAAGTACCGAAAAATCATTAGTAATGAGTTTTAATATAGAAATGTTTGTTTTTTTACGATAAAGAATATTTGCTATCCGGGCATTAGAGAACGAGAGAGAGAGAAAGAGAGAGAGAGGGGGGGGAGAAAGAGAAAGAGAGAGAGAGGAGAGAAAGAGAAAGAGAGGGAGAGAGAGAGGGGGTAGAAAAAGAGGGCAATAGTGAAAAACAGAAAGAAAAGGAGATTACGAAAGAGATGGAGGGGAGGAAAGAGGGAGGAAATAAAGAGAGAGAGGATGAGAGAAACGGGGAAGTGAGAGAGGGAGGGTGATACTGAGAAAGGGAAGAAAGAAAGAGAGAGCGGGATTGGGAGAAAGTGGAAGAGAAAGAGGGGGAGGTGGTTAGATAATGAGAGAGATGGAGGGGAGAGGAGAAGGAGAAAGAGGAAGAGTGAAAGTCATAGAAGGAAAAGAGAGAGTGGAAGAGAGAAAACACGAGATCGATAGAGAGGGAAGGGAAACAAAGAGAGAGAGAGGGAGTGAGAGAAGAAAGGGGAGAGATAGACAGAAAGTGTAAAAAGAGGAAGAGAAAGAGAGAGATGGAGGAAGGGGGAGAGAAAGGGGAGCGAACGAGGAGAGGGGGGGGGGGTAGGCAAATCTATAGAACAGGAATGAAAGACTGGGATACATAGGGACAGCTTTTCGGTTCCAACGTGCCTGGAATTTGCACATGTATGTACTTAAGATGTGCGTGTCTCGAATATCAAGAGGATGCGAAAAGGATGCTGATGTTCGAGCATTAGACAGAGGAAAGGAAACCGGAGATGATAATGACTCATCTTTGCTGTTGGACCGCATCGCGAATTCGAAAACTACATCAGCAATGCCGCCAACAATAAGAAGATGGTGTCATCCGAAGTGACACAACTGAAAACGTAGATGTCAACATTCGTGGGATTTCAACAGACCCTAATGACATGTTGGAGGAAAAAGAGTTTTCTTTTTTTAAAATGGCGGTAAAGATGAACCGATACATTTTCAAACAATAGTTTGGTTGAGATGATGACAAATCATATTTCCGACGAGGAGGCATAGGATTTTCTCAGAAAGTATCGGAAATGTATCATACATTTTTATATGTAAAAAAAAGGGCAGTGTTTCAGTATCCTTTGGCGCGAACCGTGGACTCAGCGACCAGGGTTCGAGCTCTGTAAGGGTTGGTGGAACTAACTAATATACTTTGAGGTGGTATTAATAAATGTTAACTCCCTCCAGCTATGTGTCGGTATTTTTTAGATGAAGATTGATCATTTGTATTATTTTAATTATTCGGACTACTGTTCTCATCTCGGAGGTTATTCTCACAACGTTTCGGCCGATGTAACTCCCGACATTCTTCAAGCGCGTCTTGTCGCACTCGGGAATCTTTATCCCGAACGCTGGGATCTGTACGCAATTTCGAACGGACTTTCATTTAATCAACGAGTGTAACTCGCTCTTGATCCGTCAGCTACATGTTTTCGAAATTAAAATAACCGTGGCGTAACGGATAAAAGTGCTAAGTTATAATCAGTTCGTAGAGATAGTCTACTAAAGGCTGAAGGTTCAATCCTGAGTGCGGGTGATACTAAGAATACAATTACAAATTACTTAAGACTTTTACCCGGTCATGGTTGACGGAACAAGGACAATCTACCCCGTGGATTAAATAAAGCGTTCCGGTCGAAATTCCGTACGGATTCCAATGTTCAACATGAAGATTCCTGTGTTTACCACTTCAAGACGACGGAGGTTACATCGGCCGAAACGTTGTGATTATCACAGTAGTCCAAATAATGAACATTAATCACAACAGACAAACGAAACTATTATTCTAAACTTAAGTATAACAGATCGTCGAATAGGATATTTTAACACTAAGTGCGACAGACTAACGAATATAATGATAAGCAGATATACTTATGGCAGACCAACAAATGTGAGATTTGAAATGTTTGCGTGTCAGAACGATGAAAATGCTTTTTGAGACGTGATAAACCTACCGACGGATTGATTCTTTTGACGGCTTTTCCCGATCAACAACCAGTTACCGTCGTGCTCGGGTGGGAGACATTTACACAGACGATGCTACGCTAACAAATCACCTGTCCAAATTCACCTGAAATTTAGAGTCTATTCCAAAGTTACGCGATCCTAAGTGAGAAGGCGGCCGTCCTCCGGTTCAATCGAAATCGGCGATGAAATAGTTTCTTGCGGTGGCCGCGTAAACCTTTTTCTCGTGCAAGAATGAATAATAATGCGTATAGATATCGTAACGTAATGACCAATTACAAGAGGCTCCTAAGCGTAAGGTCGACAGTATCCTCTGCCACGTTCTCTTGTCTTCTCAGGAAACACGGACCGGCGTTGAGCGGGCGGCTCACAAACACACGTGAGACAGTTATATGAAGAATTGAATAAAATAAAATTCTACATTAAAACACATACTCTGGTTATCTCAAAAACACGACAGTACTCTTGATTTGTATTAAGATAATAATATACATTCTTCCTAAAAACAAATAACTCAAGGCTATCGTAGTTAGAAGGGGTTTGGGTTAGGGTTAGGGTTAGGGTTAGGGTGAAGGTTAGGGTTAGGGTTAGGGTTAGAGTTAAGGGTTAGGGTAAGGGTTAAGGTTAGGGTTAGGGTTAGGGTTAAGGCTAGGGTAAGGGTTAGGTTTAGGGTTAGGGTTAGGGTTAGGGTTAGGGTTAGCGTTAACGTTTACAATTAGAACAAACAACGAAACAATTTGTTTTTTGTTGTTTTCTTTCAATTTTTTTCAATGTTTTTTTTTTACATTTTCTGGTTTAGGGTTAGTTGTTTTTTTTTTTCATTCGAAAGTTGCCAATAGCAATCCTGTACAAGAAAATCAAACTAGGCAACTGGTCAAGAAATTCATTTTTCCCCATAAGTTATCGCCACCCTGTTGCAACCTTTCAGCAACTCTTGGGCGCTTCCGTAACCTGCCGGAACGTTTACGATGCAAAGTCACGGAAACGCGGGTCGTTCTTTATATAAGTACCGATTGTCTTTTAAATATTTTCAGATTACTTAAAGGTGTTGTGAAAGAGCATGAAGCCTTTACTCTACCCACCCCAACCCTAACCCTAACCCTAACCCTGACCCTGACCCTAAACCCAAATCTAAACCCAAACCCAAAACAAAACCCAAACTCTTACGCCAACCCTAACCCTAACCCTAACCCTAAACCCTAAACCCTAAAACCTAACCATACCCTAGCCCTAACCCTAAACCTAAACCCTAAACCCTAAACCCTAACCATACCCTAACCCTAACCCTAACCCTAACCCTAGTGGGGACGATCTCTTCTCTTCTAGTCGTTACAACCATTTCTTATTAAAGATGTTTGCTAGTCTCTTTCTACTCCATCGCTATCTCTATGGAAAGCCTTCCACTAAGCTGCAGTCTTTAGTTCCTCCTTGTAAGACGTTCACATCAAGAACTCGTTTTCTACCACAACTAACAACGTTTTTCTGTGTTTCCTTCCATGCATTTCACGTGATTCACATAATTCACATGAACGGAGATTCTTTGCAAGGACTCCCAGTCTGAAGAACACATTTCTGCGGAACTGCTTCACTGCTGATTACAACTTCGTCTCAAATTCAATTCAAACAGATTATCGTCACGAGCCGTCGTCTAAGTAATCAAACGCAGTTAGTGTCATTCATCAATGTTAGTACTCCCATAGTGTTCTTCATCTTTCAGCTGGCAATGATTTCCGTATCCTTTACGTTAATGTTCGCGTTACTCTTGGCCTTGATAATTGATGAGCCCAATTCTTAAAAAAATCACATCTTCGTAAAATTCACATATCAGAAACCAATTCTTGCACGTATTGAATGATTGAAAACTCTGAATAATCATGAACCGAGCCCAAGACGGGTACACAAGCTATAATAGAAATTGTGTGTCTGTAACCAAAACTACGTCACCGTTGTCAAAGATGTCCATTAATACTAGCAGACCCCGCTTGAAATTCCACGGTGATATTTCTGCATCAATCTGTATATTTTATTGTCAAAAATAATTATCTTTTTGAAATAATAAATATCTGCCAGGGTCAATGCTGTTTGTTGAATATTTCTCCCCTCCGAGGGGAGGTATAATGTCTCGTGTATCACCATCAAACAAAATACATGTTTGTTGTCAGTGAATACAAATCACAAATCAGAACAACACAAGTAAATTTTACAACGTGTGTATCGCTCCTTCCGTGACTGAGGCGATGTATACACGATCAACTGCATGCGAGGTGTATTCTTGCGTGGAATTAAAGTCTCCCATCAACAGAAGAAAATGGAATACTCTGATTTTTTTTAGTATGACCATTTATTTATCCGTTGACGTAGCCTTCTATTCTGCTAGAGGGGAAGGGGGATATTCTGGACTACGGATATCTAGAGGCTTAGTCCGATTAAGTTATCATCGATTCTAAAGTCATTTCTTTACACGTGCTGACCTCTCAAAGCTTCCCAACAAACTCTACACTTTTCTCTCTCCTTCTCTCTTCAATCCATGTGACGTCACGTCGGCTTCGAGCTACAGGAAATGGAGATAAGATCGTAGTGCACACTCTGATCCTATGCTCCCGGTGTTCTGTGTACACGTTAACGTTGGTCAGCGAATCAAAATAATCGCCTCTACTATTCACTATTTACTATTTACCCTATCAAGAGATAATTGCAGGCCCATGACATCGATCCGTCATCTTAGGAAAGCCTTGCCTTTGACAGGGATGAATGGGAAAAAACATAAAACGACAGCTTGATCTCGGGGAAGCAAAGTGGAAGACGAAAGCCGCTGAAAAGCATGCAAGTAAGAAAGAAAGGGCAAAGGCAACTGTGCTTTATCATCCACCTTCCTCCTTCATCTGTGGCAACTATGGTGGAGACTGCAAGGTCAGCATAGGCCTTCTCAGCCACATCAAGAAATGCCTAGGTTAAGTCAGTATGCCCTTGGGGCATTGGCATTACTGACAAGACTTTATAAATACTGAAACTAGCCGGCTAGATCTGCAAGTGTCATTCATGGGCAGACACGCCCGACGAAGCTCTATTATATTAAGAAGAACCCTTTCTTCTTCCGTAAAAGTAATTGGCATCGTATACTAACTATTCTTTAAATAAATAAAACAAATATGTTTCTTCTTCCATTAATTATTTAAAATTGTAGCCGTTTAGTTATTTTTAAAACATATATTATCTGTGTTCTTATCGTGAAAAGTATTGTCAGCAAAATATTCTTCAAAACAATTAAACAAATGTCACGGGACGAAATAATTCGATTTTGGAACAATTCATTTTAAAATGGTTAAATTCGGAATTGTTAACCTTAGAAGCCTCAGATTAATAACCAATCACCATCTTTGCTGGTTGGATGATCTCAGTTTAAAAAATGTGGGTGAAAGATGATGATGTACTATGAATATGCAATGTCTTATTGTATTATTATATAAATTAACCATCTCTTTCATGTACGTTAACCAACGGTCCAACGACCGAGGCGAAGGAGAAGCTTCATCGGCCTTGTCGAACTTCTAACAACATCTGAGGAAGAGACCAGAATACAACTGTGGACCAGGCGGCTAGAGGATGCCCCCCCCCTTATACTGACATAAGAATCTCTCTTTCTGAGAAACTCTCTCCCGGTTACGAGGCATCCTGGCTCCAGTGGAAAAAAAACTAAACCGCCTGAAAACTGGAATGGAGCGATCAAAAGTTGCTATGAGAAGATGAGGCTACACATCTGACCCAACCATCTGTGAATGTAAAGAGGGGTACCATTCGATTCGGCACTGCCTTGTCTACCTTATGCTGCCGAGAACCACAAAGAAGAACATATAAATTCGTTTTGAGGTCTTGCATAGAGCAGATGATGATGATGATGATGATGATGATGATGATGATGCTGATGGTGGTGATGATGATGATGATGATGATGATGATGATGATGATGATGATGATGATGATGATGATGATGATGATGATGATGATGATGATGATGATGATGATGATGATGGTGATGGTAGTGGTGGTGGTGGTGGTGGTGATGATGATGATGATGATGATGATGATGATGATGATGATGATGATGATGATGATAGTGATGATGATGATGATGATGATGATGATGATGATGATGATGATGATGATGATGATGATGATGATGATGATGATGATGATGCAATTCCTGAGTGCCATATAATGGGAACGTCCCGCATAGACTGAAGGATATGTGTACCAAATATGGTATAATTGCTGAAAGAATTGTGAATTTCTTTAACGATTCCATATATGGAATTTAGGGGTAACCAATTACGAAACACGTACTTGCATTGTTCTGATATTTAAAATATGTAGAAACGCGTCATTATAAACGTGATGTGAACACAATTAACTTAATAAGTTTGATGGGATTGCTCCTAATGTTTCATGGCCCAAGAATTAAAAACGTGTCGCAGCAAGAATTAAGAATTAAAATAAGATTTTTTTTTGTTGATTGTTAATTTATCCTTCACTGACCAAGGACAGAAAAGATGAAGTGTATATTATGAACAAATAGTACACTTTGCTCAGCCCGAAATACCAAATTCGATTTGAAGTCTTTTAAAACTCGATTCAACCATGTCACCAAATTTCATCCTGGTTTTCTGCTAATGGGATTTCTGAAGGTTGTAATTGCAGATATTTCTTTTAAGTCAGTATTTTTTTAAGGATAACATGAGTTCGCTTCTCTATGGCTATCGAGACTTTTGTTTGACACTGTCCTTGACCGGCTGATACGGATGACTTGTTTTTTGTTATTTTTTTAAAATCAATATGATATTCTGATGTTTTGGGCAGTGTCTACAGATACAAAATCAAAAGGAAAATGTTAGTTTTTGTATGTTGTACATACTCGCAATCATGGACGCTAACAAATGAAACAATTGATTCTCAAATCTTCGCTCTCTGCCAACGTACAAGTGTTACGTATTCGTCGTTAACCTAACACGTCATACCTGTTTATCATTCAGCCTGGGAACAAGTCTTTTTTCTTTCGTGTCACCACAGACTGCACTGTTTACAACAGACTGCACTGTTTACCACAGACTGCACTGTTTACCGGACTCAAAGAATCATAATGGCTCATGAATTCGCATATCCGTTACACAAACTCAATTTTTGTCCAATAATATAAGAGTATTCTAAGACAATCTAAAATAATTTAGATACTTTTTTTACAAAGAAATAAAGCAGGGAAAACCGAAAATTGTTTATATGTTCTATCGACGTTTCGTCTTTTTTGTTCAAAATCTTTTTCGAGACGACTGAGTTTAAGTAAGACATAGATGTCAAATTCTAAATTACGTTGTAGTCTGTGGCGTAGAAAATATTGTTTTCGTTTTTCTAAAAAAAAACATAGACGATAAAATGTGAAATATGTTGTGCGTCTATGAAGTGGAATGAATTCCGATATAATGTAAAAATTTTGTCAGGAATGTAATGTAAAAAATACTTAACTTGAATCTAAATGCAAAGTTTTTTCGCCAAAAATTATTTTGCTAGTAAAACCACGTATTTAAAAAATTGACGAATTAGTCATCTTGAATAAGTGTTTGAACAATAAATACTAAATTGCCTTCTATTCTAATACCGCGTATTGACCCTTCATAACCTCGAACCTCCCACGCCTATGTATACTGTTAAATTTCAAAACATATCTCAAATTAAATATATTGTACAAATAGAATTTTCGAAATACACATAAGTTTTCTGCCGTATGATTACAGAGAATCGACCCTTCATAACCTCTAACCTCCCACGGCTATGTATACTGTTTATTTTTTTAAAATATGTAAAGTTAAATATATTTTCCATATAAAGTTTTCGACGTACACATAAGTTATCTGCCGTACGATTACCGAGAATCAGTATTTCATAACATCCAACCTCCCACGGCTATGTATACTGTTTAATTGTAAAACATATCTAAAATTCAACATAGTTTACAAATAGAATTTTCGACGTAAACATATTTTTTCTGCCGTACGATTACCGCGAATCGACTCTTCATAACCTCTAACCTCCCGCGCCTATGTATACTGTTTAATTTTTAAACATATTAACAGTTAAATATATTGTACACATAGAATTTCCGACGTACACATAATTTTTTTACCGTACGATTACCGCAAATCGACCCTTCATAACCTCCAACCTCCCACGGCAATGTATACTGTTTAATTTTAAAACATATCTAAAGTTAAATATATTGTACATATAGAGTTTTCGACGTACACATAAGTAATCTGCAGTACGATTACCGCGAATAGGCCTTTCATAACCTCCAACCTCCCACGGCTATGTATACTGTTTAATTTTAAAACATATCTAAAGTTAAATATATTGTACATATAGAGTTTTCGACGTACACATAAATAATCTGCAGTACGAATACCGCGAATAGGCCTTTCATAACCTCCAACCTCCCACGGCTATGTATACTGTTTAATTTTAAAACATATCTAAAGTTAAATATATTGTACATATAGAGTTTTCGACGTACACATAAGTAATCTGCAGTACGATTACCGCGAATAGGCCTTTCATAACCTCCAACCTCCCACGGCTATGTATACTGTTTAATTTTAAAACATATCTAAAGTTAAATATATTGTACATATAGAGTTTTCGACGTACACATAAGTAATCTGCAGTACGATTACCGCGAATAGGCCTTTCATAACCTCCAACCTCCCACGGCTATGTATACTGTTTAATTTTAAAACATATCTAAAGTTAAATATATTGTACATATAGAGTTTTCGACGTACACATAAGTAATCTGCAGTACGATTACCGCGAATAGGCCTTTCATAACCTCCAACCTCCCATGGCTATGTATACTGTTTAATTTTAAAACATATCTAAGGTTAAATATATTGTACATATAGAGTTTTCGACGTACACATAAGTGATCTGCAGTACGATTACCGCGAATAGGCCTTTCATAACCTCCAACCTCCCACGGCTATGTATACTGTTTAATTTTAAAACATATCTAAAGTTAAATATATTGTACATATAGAGTTTTCGACGTACACATAAGTAATCTGCAGTACGAATACCGCGAATAGGCCTTTCATAACCTCCAACCTCCCACGGCTATTAATACTGTTTAATTTTAAAACATATCTAAAGTTAAATATATTGTACATATAGAGTTTTCGACGTACACATAATTTTTTTACCGTACGATTACCGCGAATCGACCCTTCATAACCTCCAAGCTCACACGGCAATATATGCTGTTAAATTTTAAAACATATCTAAAGTTAAACATATTGTACATATAGAGTTTTCGACGTACACATAAGTAATCTGCCGTACGAATACCGCGAATAGGCCTTTCATAACCTCCAACCTCCCACGGCTATGTATACTGTTTAATTTTAAAACATATCTAAGGTTAAATATATTGAACATATAGAGTTTTCGACGTACACATACGTAATCTGCAGTACGATTACCGCGAATAGGCCTTTCATAACCTCCAACCTCCCACGGCTATGTATACTGTTTAATTTTAAAACATATCTAAAGTTAAATATATTGTACATATAGAGTTTTCGACGTACACATAAGTAATCTGCAGTACGATTACCGCGAATAGGCCTTTCCTCACCTCCAACCTCCCACGGCTATATATACTGTTTAATTTTAAAACCTATCTAAAGTTAAATATATTGTACATATAGAGTTTTCGACGTACACATAAGTGATCTGCAGTACGAATACCGCGAATAGGCCTTTCATAACCTCCAACCTCCCACGGCTATGTATACTGTTTAATTTTAAAACATATTTAAAGTTAAATATATTGTACATATAGAGTTTTCGACGTACACATAAGTGATCTGCAGTACGATTACCGCGAATAGGCCTTTCATAACCTCCAACCTCCAACGGCTATGTATACTGTTTCATTTTAAAACATATCTAAAGTTAAATATATTGTACATATAGAGTTTTCGACGTACACGTAAGTGATCTGCAGTACGATTACCGCGAATAGGCCTTTCATAACCTCCAACCTCCCACGGCTATGTATACTGTTTAATTTTAAAACATATCTAAAGTTAAATATATTGTACATATAGAGTTTTCGACGTACACATAAGTAATCTGCAGTACGATTACCGCGAATTGGCCTTTCATAACCTCCAACCTCCCACGGCTATGTATACTGTTTAATTTTAAAACATATCTAAAGTTAAATATATTGTACATATAGAGTTTTCGACGTACACATAAGTCCTCTGCAGTACGATTACCGCGAATAGGCCTTTCATAACCTCCAACCTCCCATGGCTATGTATACTGTTTAATTTTAAAACATATCTAAAGTTAAATATATTGTACATATAGAGTTTTCGACGTACACATAAGTCATCTGCAGTACGATTACCGCGAATAGGCCTTTCATAACCTCCAACCTCCCACGGCTATGTATACTGTTTAATTTTAAAACATATCTAAAGTTAAATATATTGTACATATAGAGTTTTCGACGTACACATAAGTAATCTGCAGTACGATTACCGCGAATAGGCCTTTACTAACCTCCAACCTCCCACGGCTATGTATACTGTTTAATTTTAAAACATATCTAAAGTTAAATATATTGTACATATAGAGTTTTCGACGTACACATAAGTCCTCTGCAGTACGATTACCGCGAATAGGCCTTTCATAACCTCCAACCTCCCATGGCTATGTATACTGTTTAATTTTAAAACATATCTAAAGTTAAATATATTGTACATATAGAGTTTTCGACGTACACATAAGTAATCTGCAGTACGATTACCGCGAATAGGCCTTTCATAACCTCCAACCTCCCACGGTTATGTATACTGTTTAATTTTAAAACATATCTAAAGTTGAATATATTATACATATAGAGTTTTCGACGTACACATAAGTCATCTGCAGTACGATTACCGCGAATAGGCCTTTCATAACCTCCAACCTCCCACGGCTATGTATACTGTTTAATTTTAAAACATATCTAAAGTTAAATATATTGTACATATAGAGTTTTCGACGTACACATAAGTCATCTGCCGTACGAATACCGCGGATAGCGAACTTATCACACTAATTACGTAGAGATATTCTGTAGAAATAGCAATCACCAATAAAAACCAATTTTAAATGTCCGTATTATTTTTTCCTTTTCTAAATATTTACATCTAATCATTTTGTCTCATCTGCGGCTTCGGTTTCTTTGCGAAAATAATCAAAACGAAATAAAGCTTGCTTTCTCTGTCTGAACAATTCGCCGACAGATGAAAGCAACTCCAATGTACATAAATAGTCACGATGTCCAAATTATGCATATGTAAACACTGAAACGATGTCTTGTTTTCTTCTTAAGATAATTTACGTGTAAATCAAACAACATTTTCGTACAAGGCTAATGTATATATATATATATATATATATATATATATATATATATATATATATATATATATATATATATAAAAATATATATATATAAATATATGTATATATATATACATATATATATATATCTGTATATATATATATATATATACATATATATATATATATATATATATATATATATATATATATATATATATATGTATGTATTCATCTCTTTGTGTTTTGTCTACTCAAGATTCTTAGTTTTCATTAGTTGCTTGTATTTATATGTTGCAAATGTTTGGCAAACTAAACAAATAGTTTCGTCTGTATTTAGATAAATCGCGGATAAATAATGAAATCTCTTTTACAAGATAGGGGCGCATCTCTATTGTAATAGCGTCGACCATGAGAAAGTTGCTAGGTCTTCTTCTTTCGTGTGAATCAGATGATTCTGGTGTTGGCATTAGTTTCCCCGACGTTTGTCTAGTTAGAAATCTTTCTGGAAATACATCGGGTACTTACGGGAAGGACCACGAGAAGGTTGCCAACATCCCTAAGTGAAAGTGGTACTTTGGAACCGACTGGATTCGAACTTGGAACACCTATGTCTTCAGTTCGTGTCGATATCCACGTAACCACTGTCACCTCTCATTCATTAGATACCCGTGCACAATGGAAAAGCGAGTTTAACATGACTTTAGTAAACACATCTGTGTGTCAAAGGGTTAGTCGGTCCTCCTATAGAGAGGAATGTATTTTTCTAGCAATATTTGTCTCCCATTAAATTTTTTTTTTTCAAATATAAACCCTCGTTCAACGAATGGGCGATGCTGATAACTTTTTTTTTCAGATACGCCAAACATCTATATTAGTCGGTCCTTCTACGGGGGATAAATCTATTTTTCTAGCAATATTGGGCTCTCTTGTTTTTTTCTTTTCAAATATAAACAACAATCCAACGAATTTTTCATGACCGACGCTCAGAAATCCGTTGAATGCCTGATCGTGGCGTAAGGAAGAGGCCAACACAACTTTCAATATAATTCTTTATCTGCGTCAAAGTATCCATATATATATAGAGAGAGGCTCGATTATCGGTCCGCTTATCTCGATTAATTTTTCTAGCAATATTGGTCTTCCTTTTTGTTCAGATATTTACACCCAGAATTTATCTCTTCTTTTCGCACAAAAGAGACGTGGTTAGTCTCTCTCTACTCTATCGTTATTTCTATGGAAAGAGGCTCAACTGAACTCAAAATTTTTGTGTCATCCTTGTAAGACATTCACAGCAAGAACACGGCATCCTACTATGAAGAAATGTGGTATTCTCCCTCCATGTCTTCTATATGGACATTAATTATTTGCAGTGGTTTTCTGATGAATACAACATAGTCGTCTTCAAGTTCAATGTCAACGAATGCTAGCCATTGACCGTATCATATGTAATCAAATAGAGTGTATAGCATTGATTCATGTAAGAACTCCCATAGTGTTACTCTTCTTCCGGTTGAGAATAATGACTATCGCATTAACTATTAACCTCGATTGGCTCTTGGTATTCGTCTTGTGCCGGTTTGTCATGCTTAAGTCTAAAATACAATAGTCGTCGGTCTTTTTTCAATAATGTTTACTTTTTTTCACCCAACACAAAGAAATAATGCAAGGAATGCATAAGGAGCTACTCTGATAACGGCCAGATTTAATGGGGAAATTTAGGTGGGGAGTTGGCCAGCAAGATGTTTGCTCACATTTGTATTTTGAATGAATTTTTTGCATGTAGGTACGGTAGAGGGGGGAACTGGTTAGGGTAAGATTTAGAGTGTGAGTTAGGGTTAGGGTAAGGGTTAGGGTTAGATATAGGATTAGGGTTAGGGTTAGGGTTAAGTTTAGGGTTGGGAGTGTGTAAGTGTTAGGGTTAGGATTAGGGTTAGGGTTAGAGGTTAAGGTTAGAGTTAGGGTTATGGTTATGGTTAGGGTTTAGTTTAGGGTTAAGGTTAGGATTAGCTTTTGGGTTAGGATTAAGGTTAGGGTTAGGCTTAGGGTAATGATTAAGTTTAGGGTTAGGAAAGGGTAAGTGTTAGTGTTAGTGGTAGTGTTAGTGTTAGGGTTACGGTTAGAGGTTAGGGTTAGGGTTAGGGTTAGGGTTTAGGTTTAGGGTTAGGGATAGGGATAGGGTTACGGTTAGAGTTAGGGGTAGGATTTAGGGTTAGGGATAGGGTTAGGGATAGGGTAAGAGGTTAGGGTTAGGGTTAGTGTTGGGGTTAGGGTTAAGGTTAGGTTTCTGAATGTTAGTACGGTCGAGGGGAACAGTAAGCATAACATGAGTCCCAAAGATAAACAGGTCAAGCAAAGAAGCTTACAGACTTGAAAATCATTCGGAATCTACAGAATTCTACAGTGAAAAGGTTTTATTTACTTCTGGTCGAGGGTATTTTTTTTTAGAGTGTAAAATTGCAGTCAGTTCTTCAGAGCACATTCCGTTGAATTATATTTAAAATAAGCACCGGGATGCAAAATTGCGTCGATACGACAGGGGTTGGGGATCGGAAGACAGTTCGTTTGAAATAGTATGCATGACGTACCGCCACATCTGAGCAGGTACCGCTAAGTTCACTCTTCGACATTTACAGAGTACAGAATCGACTTCCGACTTTGCTGTGAATTAATTACAATGAAGAACCGTCGACGGGAGTTCCTTTAGTACTTCGTTATTTTGTGATATCATTTTGTGATATCATCATTTTGTGATGTCATCATGTTGTGATATCATCAATTTGTGATATCATTTTGTGATGTCATCATTTTGTGATATCATTTTGTGATGTCATCAATTTGTGATATCATTTTGTGATGTCATCATTTTGTGATATCATCATTTTGTGATATCATCATTTTGTGATATCATTTTGTGATATCATCATTTTGTGATGTCATCATTGTGTGATATCATCATTTTGTGATGTCATCATTTTGTGATATCATCATTTTGTGATGTCATCATTTTGTGATGTCATCGGTGACAATAAAAGTGAGAGTTTTAGTCACACATAACTCAATAAATCCACGGCTTAAGTAATGAAACAAAAACTTCTAAACAAAATTGGATTTTAATCATCAACATAGTCTCCGTCTAGCGTGATTGATTTCAACGCTTCTCTAGTGATTCGATGGAATTTGTGGAATGGTTTGTGTTTAATCTTAAAATACGCCTCAGATTCTGATATTAATTCTTCATTGAAGCCAAATCTCTTTCCCTGGAGCATTCTTTTGAGGTCTGCAAACAGCCATTTATCGCTGGAGGCCAGATTTTGAATGGGGTGCGGAAGAAATATAAGCGCCAAATATGCGGTTTTGCCATCATCTCGATTGGCTTCTGACACGGTGCATTGTATTGGTGAAAGATCGATTTTACTTGTTGGTGGCCATCTTCTTGGCGATTTCTTCCTCCAAACGCACCAATAGTTATATTTAATATTAACTATCGATGGCTCTTACTTTCTCAGAGCAAGTGATGAACAAAATAACTTGTTCATCCCAAAATAAGGATGTTAAAACCTTACCTGCTTATGTTTGCCTCTTTGTTAGCTTCAGACGGCTTTCACCTGCTGATGTCTACTAAATTGACTGCCGATATGACTCCGACGTGAAGTGATTGATCCCAAGTTCGTCTACTGTCACATATTTACGGCATTATATAGACACCAGCTTCCATTTGTGTTGCGTTGTTGTTTTAGCTTGACTGTGAGCGAACGCGGCACCCACTTTGAGACACACCTTTCTCGTCGCCAAATGATATATTCAACTCCTCTGCCATCTAATGCAAGTTTAGTTTACGATCAGCCAAAATGAGTTGATGGACATCTTTGATGTTGTCCAAGACAACTTCCGAATTTCGGCGACTTGAGTGTCTAGCATTAATGTCGGTATAATAATTATTAACAGTTGGTTCTGACGGTCAAAGACCGCATAACACTAACAATCCATTGTTTTGCTTGAACGGTATATTTACCCATCAGAAATCAACGCTTCATCAACATTCTAAATGCGGCATTTTTCCATTGTTCTTACAACGTGCAATAGTAGCTTCACTTAACTGTAATTTGTAAGCTAATAATCCGATTAGGCTCAAATTTTGGCACGTGACATTTGACGGTAAGTCATTTATTTATAAAAAGCATATTGATTATTTTATTCTGTGCACAATCTATTTGTCAGGCTCTGGATTTATTAAGTGATGTGTTTTATATACAGCGAAAGAGAAACGTGTTTTAGATTAGAGACGTGTGGCACAAAATCTAAAAACCAATAAAAATCTTTCGCCGAAATTCTCATCAATTTTCGACTATTGTCCTCTCAATTCAAGAAATGAAATCCCCGCGGGAATCCCTTTGCTTGCAAATATCCAAATTGAAAAGTATACTTTATTCGTATTTCATGTATCTATTCCATATCGTACTTTTAAGAGGGAAAAAAGTGTAATTTCCTTGGAGAACGAAACGAAGATATCGAAATGTACATCGGCAATTGATTACGCATACACGATAGCATGCCAGACAGAAAAAGACTTTTGGAATTATGCATTCTTTTCTAATAATCGTCGAGGCGGCATCTGGGGCCCAACAATAAAAATGGACACAATAATGGACCTCTAGTACGTAATTCGATAGATGTGAAATGCAGACCGGATTCTGTAGACATTATGCGCAACAGAAAAATATTGATGAGAATAGGAAGATATACAAAAGTGTTGTATGATTGGAAATATATGTTTTAAAGTGAGCTTTTATGGAGAAACCTTTACAAGTGTGCTGAGATAAAAGTTGAATTTATTGACGCATTTCAGATATACTTTCATTTTTGGTTCAGCATTCAATCCTCAAAGGTTAACGACTGTTTGCAATGTCGTCCAACTCTTTTCCACTTTAGAGTATACACACACACACACACACACACACATATATATATATATATATATATATATAAATATATATATACAAATATGTACATACATATATATATGTATATATATATTAATATACATACATATATATATATACATATACATATATATACACATATATATACATATATATACATATATATACACATATATATATATGTATACATATATATATATATATATATATATATATATATATATATATATATATATATATATATACATACATATGTATATATTGTGTGTATTTAGGCAGCATATTTTCCTTTAGGCAAACATTATTAAATAACACGGAGTGGTTTTGTTTGATGCAACTTTTTTTAAGTTTTTCAATTTACCGAATTGTCCATCTAATGTTTCGGTCAAATTGATGTAAATATGATCCATGGGTTTCTTGTTCCATTCTTTTTTTTTGCAAGTACTTTCGATTTGAATCGTCAAATCATCTTCAGGCGGTATTAGTTTTAGTGTCTTTACAAATTATGACTTTACTGTTGTGCTCATTTTTGAATTATAACAGCAAGTAGTTTATAACTTGAAAAATCGTCTGTAAAGTTGAAATGTACATGAGAGCGTGATGGCGTTCTACACATATGAGAGATTTAAAAGTTTGACTGTTTAAACCGTTAAGAAATTGATGACGTTAAAGAAAGTGCATACAATTCAAACGCATAATCACCTAATGGCTAAGAATTTGGTAATGTTAATTATTATGCTAGACACTTTAAAATGTTGCGACTAGTTTCATAATTGACATTATTAATTGTGGGATGTTTAGTTTTTATGTAGAGTGCTTCGAGTATTTTTAATTTTTTGATATTGGTATCGTGGTGTATTATTTTGGTATTGTTAACAAGGATGTTTCTATATCGGGAGGGGGTACAATTATGTTTTTTTGGGTGTTGGCATATAGAGCTAGTGTCGGAGAGATGTAGGGTGAGTCTTCGGGATAGTGTTGTGGAAGTGAAACCTATGTAAGAATTAGTTTTTTTTTTATTGCTGTCGGAGATACATTCTCCCATAGGGCATTGGAACTGATATATTACATTGGTTCTTCCTAATATATTTTGGGTTTGAGAAGTGTTATTTTTAACAACATAGTTTGATGTTTTCATTTTTTTATAATAAATGATGAATCGTATTTTATCATCAGAATTGGTGGGGGATATATAGCTATGTATTATATTTTAAAGAGCTTTTTCATCCAATTTAAAGTTTTGATGCATTTGGTTACAATAGAATAGATTTATGTAGTGGAAATTATTTAGCCTATTATTAGTAGGATTATCTAAATTTCTAATCATTAATTTTATTTGTTCATCATATATATATACATATATACATAAATCTATCAATATATATACATATATATATATATATATATATATATATATATATATATATATATTAATATATATATATATATATGTAGAGAGAGAGGGGAAGAGAGAGGGTGTATATATATATATATATATATATATATATATATATATATATATATATATATGTTTTCCGTCGTGGTTCGGCTTTCTGATGATTGAATAAGCTATCATGTTATCTCTATTTATATAATCTACTTATGTTTATATATTTATATATATGTACATATATATATATTTATATATATATATATATATTTATATATATATATATGTATATATGCACATATATATAATATATACACATAGGTAAATTATATATATTTAAAAAAGAAAAATATAATAATAGTAATGCAAAGTGGCATACTTTACAAGTTTATTATATTCAAATATTATAACAGAAAGTAGTTATTATGACAGTCTTTTAAACACATTGTTTTTCAAAGTCCTATCATCAAAAGAAAAACAATGAATTATTTAATATTGGTTAACGTTATTAATTTGAAAAAAAAAACATAACAATCGTGTATGAGTTCCGAAGAGAAACCAAAAACCTCATATATGAACGAGCAGAAAGTATTTGGTATAATGAACGTCTAACTACATCATGAGGTGTTTTAGTGTCATGCATTTGAATACTATAACGGAAAGTGGTTGCCAGAGAATTGGTAAAAATAAGTAGAAATTGTCAATTTTCAATATATTTGAATAAAAATATATGTAAATTGAATAAAGATATATGTAAATTGAATAAAAAATATATGTAATTTGTATAACAATAAATATATGTAACTTGAATAAAAAATATATGTCATTTGAATAAAAATATATGTAATTGGAATAAAAAATATATTTAATTTGAATAAAAATATACGTAATTTGAATAAAAATATATGTAACTTGAATAAAAATATATGTAAATTAAATAAAAATGTATGTAATTGGAATAGCAATATATGTAATTTGAAATAAATATATATGTAAATGGAATAAACATATATGTAATTTGAATAAAAAATATATGTAAATTGAATAAAAATATATGTTAATTGAATAAAAATATATGTAATTTGAATAACAATATACGTAATTTAGATAAAAATATGGATAATGGTAACAAGAATATATGTAGATTGAATGAAAATATATGTAATTTGAATAAAAGTATATGTAGATTGAATGAAAATATATGTAAAATTAATAAATATATATTTGATTTGAATAAAAAATATGTAATTTAAAAAATAGTATATAAATAGAATTAAAAAAATATGTAATTTGAAAAACATTCTATGTAAATTAAATAGAAATATATGTAATTTGAATAGAAATATATGTAATTTGAATAAAAAATATGTAATTTGAAAAAATAGTGTATGTAAATTGAAAAAAAACATATGTAAATTGAATAAAAATTAATGTGATTTAAATAAAAACATGTAGATTGAATAAAAATATATGTATATTTAATAAGAATATATGTCAATTGAATCAAAATGTTTGTAAATTGAATAAAAATATATGTAATTTGAATAAAAACATGTACATTGAATAAAAATATATTTTAATTTAATAAGAATATATGTCAATTGAATCAAAATATATGTAAATGTAATAAAAATATATGTCAATTGTAATAAGAATATACGTCAATTGAATAAAAATATATGTCAATTGAATAAGAATATATGTCAATTGAATCAAAAATATATGTAAATTGAATAAAAATATATGTAAATTCATTATGACCTAATGCGTTTTCCTTGGCCGTATTTAAAAGTATGTTGACGTTTTTTCCTGATTAAAATAAAAAAATATTTAAAAATTAAAAAATAAACGTAATATATAAGTTTCTTAAAATATAAAAGTTTCTCATGAAGACGATACAGATTTTTAATTGAGGAAGTCAAACGTAAAATATAATATAATACTAGCTGGCTTCGCCCGCTTCCTCTTGCTTCACATTTATTATATACATACACACACACACACACACACACATATATATAATGTAAATTATCCTTTTATAATATGTATTAAATAAGATGCATATTTCATTGAAATTGGACCTATTTGAATTTGCAGTGTACCTATGGTTTAAATTTCAGTGCGTGGGGGGCGGAGACCTTTTTAATATTATCAGTTTTGGTCATTTACCTATGGTTTAAATTTCAGTGCATGGGGGCGGAGACCTTCTTAATATTATCAAAATTTGCTTAGATTCTAGGCATAGGCATCAGTTTTGGTCATTTACCTATGGTTTAAATGTCATTAGAATCTAAGTGAAAACAGTTTTCAGTGGGGGGACCCCAGCGTTGAAGTGATATATTTCTTATGAAGCCTATGACTTTCCCTGAGAGGTCAGTAGTCCACCTGAAAATTGTCAAGCAATTCTGTCTAGCGGTTTCGGTGAACATAAGACACAAATATCGGGAGGACACACACAGAGACAGAGTTACTATTATATATATATATATATGGTAAAATGAAAAAGGAAAACCAAAAAACTGGATGTTTTTTTATGTGTACATCAACGTTTCGTCTTTATTTATAAGACTTCATCAGGATGATGATATAGGGAAAAGATATCATGCAAGCACGGATACATGTAGGGTAGACATGTTGGGAAGAAAAATAAAATAAAATGAAAAATAATAGCAGCGTCTAAGCTGGACGTCCGTACTTGTTAGAGAATGAAAAATGAGTGGGAGAAAAAAGGGGAAGGGTGGAGGGAGCAAGGACTACTGTGGCTGGCGATGAGAGAAAGAGGTGGGGGATGAGCAGGGGTAAAATGGATGGCAGAGAGAGATTGGGGGAAAAGGGGGAGGGGGTGTCTGACCAGATGGCTGCGGTCGAGACCGAAGGGGAAGAGTGAGTTGGAACGTTTGTGTGTGTGGGGTGTGTGCAGGGAAATGGGGATGGGCAGAGAGGGAGGGGGGGGGGCTGTGATCTCGGTGGATGGGCGAAAGCCATAGTCCCAGAGAGCGTTTGAAGAAAATGAGGGAATTTAAGAAGAGGCATGGGAGAAAACGGATGAGAGGGGGAAGAAGGAGGATTTGTCGTGATAGGGTGTGAAATATTTGAAATATTTGGAAAATGATAGCAATGAGTGGGGGATTGGAGTGGGTGGGGGAGGGGGTGATTGAAAGGGTGGGTGAGGAATATATTTGAAATATTTGGAACATGAGAAAGTTTATTTGGACTGTAGTATTAAAAATGTGAGGGAAAGAAAAATGAGGAAAAAATAAGAGAAGATACAGGGAGAAAAGGGAAGGGTGTGGGTGAATGGAAGAGTGTCATAAGGTTAGAGATGAAAATAAAAGTTAGCCATGATCAGGCAAAAGACTTTGTTCAGTGAGGATGATACAGTCCAAATAAACTTTCTCATGTTCCAAATATTTCAAATATATTCCTCACCCACCCTTTCAATCACCCCCTCCCCCACCCACTCCAATCCCCCACTCATTGCTATCATTTTCCAAATATTTCAAATATTTCACACCCTATCACGACAAATCCTCCTTCTTCCCCCTCTCATCCGTTTTCTCCCATGCCTCTTCTTAAATTCCCTCATTTTCTTCAAACGCTCTCTGGGACTATGGCTTTCGCCCATCCACCGAGATCACAGCCCCCCCCCCTCCCTCTCTGCCCATCCCCATTTCCCTGCACACACCCCACACACACAAACGTTCCAACTCACTCTTCCCCTTCGGTCTCGACCGCAGCCATCTGGTCAGACACCCCCTCCCCCTTTTCCCCCAATCTCTCTCTGCCATCCATTTTACCCCTGCTCATCCCCCACCTCTTTCTCTCATCGCCAGCCACAGTAGTCCTTGCTCCCTCCACCCTTCCCCTTTTTTCTCCCACTCATTTTTCATTCTCTAACAAGTACGGACGTCCAGCTTAGACGCTGCTATTATTTTTCATTTTATTTTATTTTTCTTCCCAACATGTCTACCCTACATGTATCCGTGCTTGCATGATATCTTTTCCCTATATCATCATCCTGATGAAGTCTTATAAATAAAGACGAAACGTTGATGTACACATAAAAAAACATCCAGTTTTTTGGTTTTCCTTTTTCATTTTACCATCACGTCGGATTACCTTCATCCTTCTCTTCCCATATATATATATATATATATATATATATATATATATATATATATGTATATATATATATATACATATATATATACATACATATATATATAATATAATATAATATAAATAAAAGTTTTAGAAATAGATAGGATGGAAAGATTAAAATAGATAAAAATAAAATGTCTTATGTAGATAATAAGTATTAATAAATTAAGAATTAATTAAAATACGAAACAGTGTTCAAGAATCTTCTGCTAGAAAAGAAACTTCGTAAAGATAATCAAGAATTGCGATATAATAAAATAGATTATTTCAAATATCAATAAATATGTGAACTATCGTATAGTAAATAAGTTCAATTAAGATTAACTTAAAAATAAATATTTATTTATTAGTTAATTATTAATTTTTAATTGCGTAATAATTAATGTATGTAAACAAGACACTTTTATTTTTTATAGAAATCTGCAGACGTTTTTTTTGTTTTGTTTACGGGTGTTTCTTTACTTTCACAATGACATGAACATATTTAAAGAAATGTATAAACTTTGTTATGTCCTTACGTGGTAGCTGAGAATTAGATTCTACAGAAAAAATTATGCAAATTTATCCAGTATTTATTAAATTATGAGAGAAAGAAAATAAAACGATTTTACGTATTGTTAAACATTGTGTAACCAGTTACGCTAGACAAGGGAGATAACTCAAGTTTTTTTTTTTTTAATCTGACGATTTCATCGCGCCCGACAGATAAAATCGTTTTTTTATTAAATAAATACTGGATAAACATTCGTAATTATGGGTGTACAGTTTTCTTTTCTACTACCACGTAAGTGCATAACGAAGTTTCTACAAGTCTGTAGCTATTTCATTTTTCAAGAAAGACATGACATAAATAAATAAATAACAAGCAGTATAATTGAAAGTTTTATTAACTTTATTTATCGATTCAATACATAATTAATTAGAGACAAATATAGGAACTAGTCATTAAATTAACTAATCAGTAAAAACCTGATTATGGAAGATGACGGCTGACTAAACCGAGTTACGTTGTTAGGGATGGCAAAGAGAGTGTATGCCGACAGAGGTCTGCACTAGAAGCCAATTGCTTTGTTTAAAACGATTCTAAGTCATGTAAGACCGTTCGCTTTGCTTTTAATGCAGACTGACGTTTTCACGCGCTTGCTATATCTCGTCCACGTCACTTCCGCTAGGTTATCGTTCCCAGATAGTCGATTGCCAAAAATGGTTAACCGCTTGAACCCTGCTGACTTCGCACCCTGTTTACGAGCATAATCCCCTAATGATTACTGGTTGGCGTACATATTTAACATATGTACGAAAAGGGACTATAAGTAATAAGGAAACTACATAAAACACGAAGAACTTATCATATGTTCATATTTCGTTGCATTTACTATATTTTGGCCTTTTGGCTAAGATCAAAGTGTTGTATTTGTTCTGATGGATACTGCACCCCATAAACGGGTATTGTCTTGGCCTTCGGTGCTTGATTTACGACGGTCTATGGGTATGTCCTGTGCAGTTCTGTGAGGTCCACCTTCCCAGGCTTTGCCTCCCCTCTTTGGGGAGGAGTAAGTTTATTGCTTACTGCCTGAGGTGCCCCTACCGTGGAATCCCGACGAGGCTGCCTAGGCAATTTTAATGGCCAGACTGCTCACCTCTCGGGCGCTGGCTTTTCAAACCGCACTTTCCCGACCCGACCTTGGGTCACATCTTATTTGTGGGAGTAAGATAAAAACTGGCCTTGTGCCTAACTCCTGGAGAGGAGTAAATCAATACTATATTTCTCTACATTTCTATACACCAATATACTACTAAAGCTCGAATAATGTTATTATTCTGATTGATTGTTTGTAACTTCATCTGTACATGAATGATTTAGACAGGAGGGAAAGGATTGATTATAGTCAGTAAAGAAAGAATGATGAGAAAATTAGGCAGAGGTTGACAATGATCTTACAAATTAAATTTTTAAGATCATCGTCAACCTCTCCCCAATTATTAAGATCATTGTCAACCTCTCCCCAATTTTTAAGATCATTGTCAACCTCCCCCCAATTTTTAAGATCATTGTCAACCTATCCCCATTTTTAAGATCATTGTCAACCTCTCCCCAATTGTTAAGATCATTGTTAACCTCTCCCCATTTTTAAGATCATTGTCAACCTCTCCCCATTTTTTAAATAATTGTCAACCACTCCCCAATTGTTAAGATCATTGTCAACCTCTCCCCAATTGTTAAGATCATTGTCAACCTCTCCCCATTTTTAAGATCATTGTCAACCTCTCCCCAATTGTTAAGATCATTGTCAACCTCTCCCCATTTTTAAGATCATTGTCAACCTCTCCCTATTTTTTAAGATCATTGTCAACCTCTCCCCAATTTTTAAGATCATTGTCAACCTCTCCCCATTTTTAAGATCATTGTCAACCTCTCCCCAATTGTTAAGATCATTGTCAACCTCTCCCCAATTGTTAAGATCATTGTCAACCTCTCCCCATTTTTAAGATCATTGTCAATCTCTCCCCAATTGTTAAGATCATTGTCAACCTGTCCCCATTTTTAAGATCATTGTCAACGTCTCCCCAATTGTTAAGATCATTGTCAAACCTCTCCCCAATTGTTAAGATCATTGTCAACCTCTCCCCATTTTTAAGATCAGTGTCAACCTCTCCCCATTTTTAAGATCATTGTCAACTCATCCCCAATTTTCCCATCATTCTTTCTTTACTAACTATAATCAATCCTGGGAGCGTGGGTGCGAATGAAGAAGATAAAAATATGAAATAGAATGAGAAAGGGTATATTATGGCATCGCAATGTGGTCTGCCTGTATACTTATTTGACTCTGTAATGGAATGGTGTGAATAGGTAAGTTAAAAAGAGAAAGCGGAGATGGAGGAAAGCAAAAGTGAAAAAAAAACAAAGAGAGAGAGAAATAGAGAGAGAGAAAGATAGGCTGGTTAGTAATGGCAGACGTCTTCTTACTATACACTATTTCAGAGGCTAGAAATAGTAAATATTTTATATACAATTAAAAGGTTATTGTATTTTTGTAGTTTGTCTGTTCGTACGCAAACAGAAACATATGATTTGTAAAAACAAGGAATAGGCAGAGTACACATTACTAAGGAAGTAGGTTTTACAATGCCAATACATGAGTTCGAATCTCACGTAAGTCTAAAGGATTTTTTTTAACTGGATATGTGTTTCATGAATTTTTAAATTTACATAATATAATAACATAAAGAAAACATTAGATAAATATATTTTTAAAACTAAATATCCTTTTTTTATAATCGCAAAAGGAAGACATAAAGGCTATTTGGAATTAGTTCAAACCGAATAATTGTTGCTTAAGTAACATCTAAGAGGTAATTAACTGATGTTGCTGCCCAGGGTACCAACAGTTAAACATTTTATGATTAGAAATTATATATCGACGACCTTGCCTTGTAGGCATCTTCCTGACGAGAGACAATGTATATCTGCAATCAAAAGCCGGCACAGTAACCACAAATGTTAATAACTTAAAAAACACATTCTTAGTGGAAGATGAGTCCGAGTTCTTCTTTGCTGTGTAAGAATAAGTAGCAACCTTGGGTTTACTTTACGGCGAAACAGGTATAAATTTAAAACAATCAGCATTCACGAACATAAACGGGACCCCAAACACAACAGTCCCAGTAACGCACTTGTCATAAACAATAACACGTTTACCAGCAATTTTGACTTTACAAACTTTGTCAAAAATAGACACCAACGGAAAAATCCGTCTGTGAAGAGAATTCACCAAAATGGATGCCGACCCTACTCTCTTGTATCCATGTTGGTGAATTACCCACACATATGTTTTTTTTTCTTTGGTGTCTATTTTTGACAAAGGGAAGATTTTCCCGAAATATTAAATGAGTCTTAATCATCATCCGGACAACACAGACAGACGACACTACACTTGTAGTGAAATGGGACTTACTATTTAACAAATAGTAAGTCCCATTTCAGTTTATTATTGTTGTTCTTTCCAGCTTATAATCAATCCGGAACTCTGCATTGCTCCCAACCATTTTTACATATTACTACTATTCCCAGCAATGCTTCAAGCAAACTACGATTCTCTATCATATATATATATATATATATATATATATATATATATATATTTTGGTACAGAAAAATTAGTACAACATTCGTACCGCCGGTTTCAAGTACGGAAGGACTTAGCCA
This sequence comes from Sepiola atlantica, assembly GCA_963556195.1. Lineage (NCBI taxonomy): Eukaryota > Metazoa > Mollusca > Cephalopoda > Sepiida > Sepiolidae > Sepiola > Sepiola atlantica. The sequence continues at coordinate 96,188,695 of OY744535.1, forward strand.
TCCGGCTCTCTTCAGCTTCTGTTGTCATCTGTTTCGGAAATGTGAAGTCACGTGTCACTCTCGTTTGGACGCGTTATTTGCTTAGAGTGTTATGTGTGTTTGTTTAAATTTAGTGTAAAGAAGGTTTAATAAAGTTTGAAAAAAAGGGGGAGAGTGAAAAGTAACAGTTGAGATTTAAACAGGAGGAGATTTAAAGAGATATAAAAATATAAAATATAAAAATAAAAAATAAAAATATAAATAAATATTTCTATATAATTCCCGTGAGTCAATATTATAGGTTTCGTATATTTGGTCGTTACTGTTTTGAGGGTTGAAGATGTTTGTTCTAAAGGAATTAGGGAGAGGGAATATGGGTTTAAGGATTCAAGGGGTTTAAAAGGAACAACATCAATTAATTTAGTGTTTAAATCCTGGATTAAAGGACTTTAAATCAATCCCGAAGGAAGTTAAATAAAGGTATCATCCGAGAGGTGTAAGGGCAGTAACTCTGTAACTGTCTAATTGGATCTGTTTGGGAGATGTGGGAAATTGGGGACTTATGGGAGTAATAATAATGTTGTGAAATGGGGGTGTTACCCTCTTAATGATTGGATAAATATTTTTGGGAAAGTTTAAATCCTAGCACTTGAAAAGTAGTGTGGATATGGGTTGATTAAGGTATTCGTTCGTATTTTTTAATTTTATTTATATTTATGAGGGGTGATAGTTGGGAAAATGTTCTGGAGTGGAATATTTAATGGGACAATTATGGGGTTATGTATTTTGCAGAGTGGGGGGAGTAGCTAGGCTTTTATGTGTATCGGTAAGTCCAGTTTATGAGTAGTGCTTGTCTCCTGTGGATGTATGCCTTAAAGATTTCATTGCGAATATATATATATATATATATATATATATATATATATATATATATATATATATGAAGTGGTGAACTAGAAGCGAACTTTAAGGAAAGATAAAACCTATTGTGAAAAGTATACAGCTCAATATCCAGGATAGAGCAGATATATATATGTAGAAGGATGAAAAGGAATTAAAAAAGCAAAAGTCAAATCTTTTTTCAATTCAGTTGCTCAGAGCAAGGTATATTCCGCAAAAACGCAATTTATTTAAGTTAAATCTTTCCTTAAGCCAGGCTTTTCAAAGATCAACATCTTATCATCAGAGGAAATCGCAGAGGAAATGATCAGAGGAATTCGCAGCGATTTCCTCTGATGATAAGATTTTGATATTTAAAAAGCCTGGCTTAAGGAAACGTTTAACTTGAATAAATTATCTTTTTGCGGAATATCACTTGCTCTGAGCAACTGAATTGAAAGAAGATTTGACTTTTGCTTTTCTAATTCCTTTTCATCCTTCTACATATATATACAGGGTGGGCCAAAAGAAGGGTCCTATCTTTAAATTTGAATAACTTGAATTTGAATAACTTCCACAAAATAAAAGTTAAACTCACCAAACTTTATGTGTGTGTAGACTGACCCTTCCGAGATTTTTTGAAATAAACAAAACAAATTTAAGCCGAAAAACACTTCTTAAAACTTACAAAAACTAAAGTATTGTTTTCTAAATGAGGGTACGTTCCTTAGGGCTAATACGGCTCATGCTTGCTTCGGAAGGGGTCCTTTACTTATTCTAAAAAAAAAAATTTTTTAAATCAATAAATAAAAAAGTTATGAATTTTTAAAAATAGGACCCTTATTTTTGCCCACCCTGTATATATATATATATATATATATATATATATATATATATATATATATATATATATATATATATATGTATATATGTGTATATATATGTATATATATATATATATAGAGAGAGAGAGAGAGAGAAAGAGAGAGAGAGAGAGATTGTGTATAAAAGTAGCAATCACTACATATGTATGTGGGTGTGCGTGTGTGCGTGTGTGCGTGTATCCGTGTGCATGTGCAAAGATCTGATAGCAACATTTTTATTTTTTACAAAATTGACAAAACTACGAAAAGCATTTTTTTTTTCGAATTTGTATTCATGAGGAAAATCAAGATTCGCCGTTGCATCCGATGTTCGTCTATGATTAATAGCGACGGCAGCTGAGAATTTATTTCTTCGCCTTTATATGAGAAGAGATAATAATAAAAAGACACATTATCTACTGTTTCATGCTTGTCATTGAAATGAAAAATTAAACACATACTATTATTCTTCCAACTTTTATAAAACTTAAAGAATATACGACGACAGCCGGGTTTCCGTTTCAGCTGGAAATACGTTATTATCTAACCGTACTGAAGTGCTGTGATACAGGGTAAGCGTTCGTGAATGATTATCTATTATTATAATTATGCCGATTTCATCAACATGTGTGGCGGTATACCTTTTTCCTATATATTGCAACCCTAACCCTAACCCTAACCCTAACCTTAAACGTATATATTCCAACCCTAACCCTAACCCTAACCCTATATATTCGAACCCTAAGCCTAACCCTAAACGTATATATTCCAACCCTAACCCTATATAGTCCAACCCTAACCCTATATATTCCAACCCTAACCCTAACCCTATATAGTCCAACCCTAACCCTATATATTCCAACCCTAACCCTAACACTATATATTCCAACCCTAACCCTAACCCTATATATTCCACCCCTAACCATAACCCTATATTGTCCAACCCTAACCCTAACCCTAACCCTATGTATTCCAACCCTAACACTCACCCTAAACGTGTATATTCAAACCCTAACCCTAACCCTATATAGTCCAACCCTAACCCTATATATTCTAACCCTAACCCTATATATTCCAACCCTAACCCTAACCCTATATAGTCCAACCCTAGCCCTAACCCTAACCCTAACCCTATATATTCCAACCCTAACCCTAACCCTATATAGTCCAACCCTAACCCTAACCCTCACTCTATGTATTCCAACCCTAAGACTCACCCTAAACGTGTATATTCCAACCCTAACCCTATATAGTCCAACCCTAACCGTATATATTCTAACCCTAACCCTAACCCTATATATTCCAACCCTAACCCTAACCTATATATTCCAACCCTAACCTTAACCCTATATAGTCCAACCCTAGCCCTAACCCTAACCCTAACCTATATATTCCAACCCTAACCCTAACCCTAACCCTCACCCTGTTATTTTTAAATCACAAAAAAAACACATGCTGAAATACTCCACAGTTTCAGTTATGTTTATAAAAATCCATTTTAATTGTTCTAAGTTGAGTAATTTGCAATTAACTCACCAAGTGACCAAGATCTTAGCCATTTTCTATCTATTACTCTCTTATTTGTATCTTGTTTAACACTCCGCTGTTTCTATCACGTTCGCTTCAGTAGCTCTCCTTCTCGCTATGTTTATTAAAAGAAATATACTCAGAAAATTGTAATAGTCAAGTCAAAAGAAAACGCAAAAATACAACAATAAAACTATGTAACCCGTAGCAAACCGAAAATAGAGAGAAATAACTTAGAGAGCGGATGTTATAGCGAGCAGAAAACGACTAATTTGGAAGTTTTGTTTTACATACTAACTAGGTTTGAAAACTCACTTTCTTCTGATTAAAATAAACTCATCCGAACTAGATTGGTTAAGAAGCGGGTCGATTGTTTATAGTATATATATATATATATATATATATATATATATATATATATATATATATATATATATATATATGGAATATGAGAATATATATATATATGTATTCTCCTTTTCTCATATATATATAAATATATATATATATGAGAATATATATACATATATATACATACATATATATATATATATGAGAATATATATATATATTCTCGTATCCCATATATATATATATATATATATATATATATATATATATATATACATATATATATATATATATATATATATATATATATGGAATATGAGAAAGGACAATTACTTATATAGTGATAAAGGTTTCGTCTTTATTTAAAGTGTGAGTTTTGTACTGTAACGTCGCTAATCTCTCGTCTAAGAGGTCAGCTGCGTGATTGAGACGTGTAAATACGGTTCTAATACAAACCCATACCGGTAATTACACATGAAGTAATTGTTGCTTTCTGTATCGGAATCTATCTATCTAACACTTATCGTTGGGAAGTTTTTCTACCTTGAAGTAGTATTCTTAGCCCATTACATCAAGCGGCTTCATGCTTTGTCTGGGTCGATTTTCATAACCAAAAGTGTTCAACCAAGAGGAGAGAATGTGAATGGACCGAGTATATTTGCGCTACATCCTTTCTGTGTTGAGCTCCCTTACGGTAGATAACTGGCTCACACTAGACGCAGTAGCATAACCCTCCGTAAAAGAATAGAGCACACGGTAGCCTGATTGTAACGAATATGTACAAGCCGCGCGTGCGTAGGTTCCCTCTGTATGTGTCTCGATGTGGCGAATGTAAAATGCAATAAGTTTGGGCAATTTGGGGTATTTTTGCCCCCCTGGGGGCGCGAACCAGAATTTTTTCTTAGGATAAGGATGCTCATTTTATATCCAGCACAATTGCCTCTACATTTTGGCCAAGCTTCAGAGAAATTGAATGGATGGATGAAAAGTTATGGGACAAAAAATGTCATTTTTTGCCATTTCGGGGTCTTTTGACCCCCTGGGGGGCTAACCAGATTTTTTTTTTCAATAATCGGAGAATGTCACTTTCTAACCTGACCAAAGTTACAACTTCATGCAAAATTTCAGAGAAATTCAATGGATGGTTGCGAAAAAAAATCTGGACGGACGGACGGACATGCCTCAAAACATAAGTCCCCCGATTTTATAAATCGGGAGATCAATAAACACTTACACATTCGGGAAGCTGACGACGCATTCTCTTGTTTAACTATGAATTGTTTTATGATTGTTGATATTTAAACTTAATCATTCTATTGATATATCAGTAACTAATTTCGGAACAACCTTGTGTATAACTTAATCTCTGTTTCATGTAGAATCGTCCAGACGTCGATTATTAATTTTGTGAATGATATTCTTTGTAATTACCAATTCAAAGATTACTCGTGAATCGGTATTTTTTTTCTATTAACCTAAAATTCTTAACATTTATCTTTCAATAAACAGTATAGCAACGTTCGTCGTATAAATTCGACACTTTGTTCAACATCTTCCGGCCGTTTACGTAAACTGCAAGGAGATGCAGAAGCCCTTACCCAATCAGAGCGCTCGAAAACAGATTACAAATGTACTTGCAAATTGAGTAATTTTTAACATTTCTGGCAGACAGGCGATTATTGTGGAAAAGTGATTAAACTAACCCTAACCCTAACCATAAGCCCTAACCCTGAACACACTCTTAACTAATCCTAACCTTAACCAAATGTCCTAACCCTAAACAAACCCTCAACTAACCTTAATCCTAACCGTAAGGCCTAACCCTGAAAAAACTCTAAACTAACCCTAACGCTTACCATAAGCCCTAACACTGAACAAACCTTAAACTAAACCTAACCTAACCCTGTCCCTAACCCTAAACAAACCCTCAACTAACCCTAATCGTAACCATAAGCCCTCACCCTAAACAAACCCTAAACTCACCCTAACTCTAACCATAAGCCCTAACCCTGAACAAAATCTAAACTAACCCTAACCCTTACAATAAGCCCAACCCCTAAACTAAACTAAACCTAAACTTAATCTAAACTAAACCTAACCCTAACTATAAGCCCTAACCCTAAACAAACCCTAAACTAAACCTAACCCTAACTATAAGCCCTAACCCTAAACAAACCCTAAACTAAACCTAACCCTAACTATAAGCCCTAACCCTAAACAAACCCTAAACTAAACCTAACCCTAACTATAAGCCCTAACCCTAAACAAACCCTAAACTAAACCTAACCCTAACTATAAGCCCTAACCTAAACAAACCCTAAACTAAACCTAACCCTAACTATAAGCCCTAACCCTAAACAAACCCTAAACTAAACCTAACCCTAACTATAAGCCCTAACCCTAAACAAACCCTAAACTAAACCTAACCCTAACTATAAGCCCTAACCCTAAACAAACCCTAAACTAAACCTAACCCTAACTATAAGCCCTAACCTAAACAAACCCTAAACTAAACCTAACCCTAACTATAAGCCCTAACCCTAAACAAACCCTAAACTAAACCTAACCCTAACTATAAGCCCTAACCCTAAACAAACCCTAAACTAAACCTAACCCTAACTATAAGCCCTAACCCTAAACAAACCCTAAACTAAACCTAACCCTAACTATAAGCCCTAACCTAAACAAACCCTAAACTAAACCTAACCCTAACTATAAGCCCTAACCCTAAACAAATCCTAATCTAAACCTAACCCTAACTATAAGCCCTAACCAAAACAAACCCTAAACTAAACCTAACCCTAACTATAAGCCCTAATCCTAAACAAACCCTAAACTAACCCTAACCCTAACCATAAGCCCTAACACTGATCTAACCCTCAACCAACCCTAACCTAACCCTTACACTAAGCACTAACCCTGAACAAACCCTGAACAAACCCTTAACTAACCCTAACCTTACCCTAACCTAGTCGGTTTTTCTCTGTTTCAAAAGCTGTACAAATAAACATTAAAAAAAAACATCTCTAAGAATAATTGTTATATTGATTATAGGTTTTTTTTAAATAAAAAAACACAAGTTATCGAAAAAAAATAGTTTAACTTTTTTTAAAAATTACATTTATTTTCTTCGTAAGAAATAAATAAATAGTCATAAAAACATACGATGAGTTTTTTTCTTTCTTTATTTTTTATGTTGAAAATGAGCCTCGTATTTATTTTGACGTCGGTTCGTTTTGATTCGGCTTTTTCGGCTGTTTACTTATTTCGACGTCGGCAAAAGTCGGTTTTGACCTTGTCAAAAGCTATACCAGTACAATTACTTTGGATAGATAACTCTTTTTTTTTTAATCTCTTGCATACTCATGCTGCTGTGTATATTACGTACAAAACGCACTTTCTCGTGCGATTTATTACGTGATTTGCAAAAGACATTATACAATTTCAATTCGAAGACTGCATAACTATGTCTGACAAGGTAAGGATGAGCCAAAGTCTTATCTGGACTTTTATTACTTGTAGCACTAATACGAACAAGAAAAAAACGCCCATTCGGCATAATGAGGTGGTTGTCTGACTTGCTATTTATTTCTCGCTTCCGCTCACCATTTCTAATAGTTTCGTCTGGGGCCTAGAAAGAGGTTAGGGTTAGGGTCACGGTTAGGGTTATGGGTAGGGTTAGGTTAAGGGTTAAGGTTATGGTTAGGGTCAGGGTCACGGTTAGGGTTAGGGTTAGGGTTATTTGTAGGGTTAGGGTTAGGGTTAGGGTTAAGGTTAAGGTTAAGGTTACGGTTAGGGTTAGGGTTAGGGTTAGGGTTAGGGTAAAAGTTAATGTTATGATAAGTTTAAAAATTCGTATTTCGCCAGATAATTGAATTACGAAACTCAAGTAAACAAAATTAATTTCTGTTTTTTCGTAAACAAGTCAGTTTTTTGTTGTGTTTTCTCCCGGGCAACGCCGGTCGGAATAGCTAGTATAGAATAGATTGGTCATGTTTTAGTTAAGGGAAATATTTTTGGCCGATTCAACTTCATAACTTCCGGTAGATTTTTGCATAATGGTTCGAGTGTTCGCTGATAGCAGACCGTGGTTCAATCTTCATACCAAACACTTTAAAATCGTATTGTTTATGAAAATTGCTCCAGACAAGGCACGAAGCCACTTGATCGAAGCAGCTAAAAAAATACTTCACGGTCAAAAATTAGCCAACGATTAGTGTTAGATGGATAGATTCCAACCCATAAAACAGTAATTCTTTCCATTTCCAAGTCGCGAACTTAATAGCTTCCTCACTATCCACCAAGTTCCAGCCCCTATCCAATCACCGTAATATTGCATCCTTGTGCCTGTTTTATAAGTACTTCAATTGATTGTGCTCCGATGAACTTGCTACTCTAGTGTCCCCTCGATGCAAATACACTAGACCAACCAAATAATCAGCTAAATCCCATCGATTTACTGTGGAGGGCCCCAGAGGCAGGAGAGCCTTCTAATCCAATAGGTTCTTTTCTCGTGCTGCCGGCATTTAGAATCCCCTCCATGCTCCTTGTTTCCCCGACGTCTTCCAAATTAGGATGACCCCAAAAAAACTTACACCATAATTCTCAGTAGCCCCTTACGTCTACAGTGACGACATTTTTTTGTTTGGGGTGACCTATGAAAACAAAAAGAAACTGTCAGGATCATTGCTCATGGAATGTGAGGACTAAAGGACAAAATAAAGGAATCAAGAGTTACGAGGCTGCCGAAAGTAAACCTAAGTTAGTCACTTTCTACTCTTGCACATCCAGCATCATAAGGTGAAGGATCAAGGGTAAGTGGATTAATCCTGGGAAAGGTGTGGCGCCCTCCCCTACATTTCGGTGTCGTAGCTTATCAAAAGGGAGCCTTCGGGTCGCCCTCGACTATGATCGAATACTTTAGCTTTAACTTATAAAACATATTGCCATAGAAACGTTGATGACTTAAAACAATTCATCTGATCAGGTTGATATTTCGAATGTGGTTATTGTTATCAAAAAGAAACAGATCAATACATCAAAGTTTTAATTGTGTCAAAATGTCTACCTTGACCGAAATTGTATAATTTCTTGGTGTGACTTAATATAACATAAAAAATCTTTATATTTACAGGCTCCTACGTTACTCGTTTTGTGGCATGTTATCAGTAATGTATAAATATTCAAATAAGGATACTTCTACAGAACAGGACCCACATCGACATGATTGTTTCCGATTACATTTTACAGAAAAGTATAGAAATGGCCGAAGCAGTTTACGATGTTAGAACTCACTGGTTAAAAACTCCTAGTGAGTAGTGAAATAAAAACATAACACCACCCCAACAACAACAACAACAACAGTAACAGCAGCAACAACAACAACACCAACAAGATCAAATATCATAGTCAGGTAAAAAAAGAAACAAAGATTTATTAAATTATTAGTCTATTTAAACAACGCGAGTCTTTCCTCAAACTCCCCAAAGAAACGATGCAGCCTCGGTGTAATTCTTTGTTTAATGTTTCGGGCAGCGTCGCCTTATTTTATCATGTCTG